>VWZS01008142.1:12056-30847 GCA_013397075.1 Rhabdornis inornatus | reverse complement strand
TTTTTTTTTTCTCTCTTTGTTTTTTTTTTTTTTTTTTTCCTGGACTGGCTGTTTGAATTTGAAGTTTATATGATTGTGGGGTATTTTTCAGCTGAATATTCTTTATGTTACAGTTAAGAGTTTGCAAGACAGACAATATTCACTCTTTTTCCTCTGGATCAGAGAAGCCTGAAACTCTTGAATGTTTTAAGTGCATAGGAATGTGTTTAACAGAATGTTTTATGTTAGACTCCAGTACAGTAAACACAAGTTTTGAAGACCCGGAAGTTTCAAAAATGTCCTTTAAAGAGATAGGAAGAATATGTCTAAGATTGCAGCTTGCAGCAAGGTCATGCTCCAGTAAATTGTACACATCTGAAATCTTTCCTTCAGCAGAACTGCTACATTGTCTTTAAAAAACCAATTCACTGATGTTAATTAATGTCATTCCCTTATTTTTGAGGAATGTCCTGTAGTCTTCAGCATATAAGAAAAATACGAAATGAGATTTCACGAAAACTCATTAAATGGAGTCTGACATTGTGTTATAGGTCTAAATGTCCATCTCCTTACCATTGTACAATTCCTTACCTGTGAAGATGCTTTAGTCCTACCTGTTGTTGGTTTTGCTGGTAATCTTTGCTGCAATTTCACTGGTTTCCTGAAAGATAAGAGCTGTGGGACTTCTGATTTACATAAAGTTAAAAACTATTTATACACACCTCTTGCCAGCTGATTAATATCTTCTGGCATTAGGATTCACGCTTCAATTTGAAAATATGGTTGTTTTTGATATAATACATTTTTGCAAGCAAAATTTTAAAGTAAAATCTAATCCAAAAACTTGAAAAGAGGACAATTTCTTTTTAAAAATAATTTTCATTATAACTTTTTTCACATGCCCAAGAATTGGTTAAGCTGCAGGTGCTAAGGAAGTAAGACATGCTCATCTGCTTGATAAGAATGACACTGATGCACTCAGCAGACCACCACAGGACCATGATAGTAATTTTAATTAAAGATTTCTGAAATACAAACAGTAATGTATTTCAAGAAAAAAGCCTGGTTTATTAAAGATTGTGCTAGATTTTCTTTGTAATGCTTTAAACTTGTAGTCTTGGTGTGATGCTGATACTATAGACATTCAGATATTAGAAGGACTGGGAAGAAATAAAAGCAAAGCATATATAGAGAAGTGTTAAAATAGCCCCATAAGAACTTATGAAGGTTTGGCATAGATTGATCTGTTCACACTTTAAAAATGATGGGTTTACCAGAATGTTGCATTCTTAAAGGTATAGAAGATCTGTAGTTATTGTAAAACAGCTTAATAGAGTTTGGCTTCTCATCTAGGAATTAGTCAACTGACGAAGCCTGTACTTCTCATGATACTTTTTCTACACCAGCGGGAAAACATATACTTTCAGTCTAGATTGCTTTTATTTTAAATGAAAGAGAAAAGTAGGTAAATGGAGAACAATGGAAAGGTGGAAAATTACAACAAAAATAAAATATCCATTGTTAATCTCAAATGTTCTTCATCTTGTAGTCTCTTGCTGCTGTTATATCTCACTTCTGGCAGAGAAGTTGAGAGAGAATCCTTTCCCCTCTCACACAAACTTTGCATTTTTCAGTTTGTGGTATTGATGAGCTAATACAATATATTGGTCATTGATCATGCTGGGCAATAATGCAGAATTTAACTGGCTTTTTGAGGTTGGCTTTTGTGTTATGTGTTTTCAGGTTTGGGAATTACAGAGCATCACCCAGGCCCGGGTGCTCCTGAATACACAAACATAAACAATCAATGGCTGTCAGGTCTGCCAACGCAAGGGTTGCTGGAGGCGTTCCTGGTTTCCAGGTAGTGATAAATAGCTGTTTGTTTTCTATAGAATTTTGTGAGACCTGCTGATGTAAGAGATGACATTATGAGAAAATTACACGCTGCAAAAAATATGTTCTCGTTTCTTGCCTTCTGTTTCTACACTTTCTGTGAAGAGTTTAGCTGCTGTTACAATTTGGAAATATTATTTTTAATTTTGTTACATTTGTTTCAACAACTTCATCTTCAAGATAAGTATCAGCTGTTTAGGAAGGAGAAATTATACATGAATAGTAAAGTTTTTCCCGCTTATAGACAGGTATATTTTTTTTTACAGTACCTACCATTTTTGTGTTTCCTGTTGGCAGTTGGAAAGAATGTTGACATTTTCCTACAGACACGTTCTGAGTTATGAAACACTTTTGCCACCTGTTTTAATATTATACCCTATAGCTATTTCTTGTTGTATTCTCATAATAGTTTCCCATAGAGTTTTTAAGTATTTCTCTTTCTGGATTCTTCTGTTGTCAGACTTACAGGCAAAATCATTTGGTACTCCCGCTCTGTCTGTACTCTTGGGATAATTGTAATCAGCAAGTACAGTCTTCTGGTAGTACAAGTCTATTTGTATCCCCTGTTTCCTTCTTCTTAGGTGTTTGTTTGATCTTAATCACACTCAGTTCACAAATATGGTCAGTAAATGCTTGCTGTCACATTGATGTTCTTTGTTGTTTGGTGCCATAGGGGAGTCTCATGTCTGCAAATTCAGGCAGGCTCCTGAACAAAACAGACTTTACAGAAACATCCAACAGCAGCAGTTGCTGTTCAAGATCATTCAAATGCAGTCATGCTACCTTTTAAATTGAAATCTTGCAGTCTCTCCAATTCTCAGCTGCCGTGCTAGTTGCTATGCAATTGTCTCCGAAATGAAATAATTGTATGTAATCAATTCTGTCTCTTGGAAACCTGGCTTTCCTGGCCTGAAAGAAAGGATGTTGGAAGGTCCAGCTTTCCTCCTGCCTCCCTGAAAGGCTGCTGTGAGACGTACCAGCACTACCTGGATACGGAGGAAGATGCCAGAGCAGGGAACAGGGACACACACAGGACATGGCCCACTGCTGCCAGCGCCACTGCTCCACATCTGTCAGATAAATTGAGCACCTGGTGTAAATCTAGGTATGTAAGTCCATGTCTGCCCCGGTACCACCTGGGGGAAAAGCAAATGGATTAAAATGTGACAAAACTGACTACTATTAATATGTATTGCTGTTGGATTTGAGGAATTTGGAGTTTTTGAGCTTTCTGTGCTTCCTTTCTGTGCTTCCATATTCTTAGTGCTTATAGAGAACTTAGAGAATATATAGTATGTCTTTTTAAATTACAATAAATATATTGAGAGATGTTTGGGATAATTAAATTGATTTTTTTGTAAAGTCTCCTTGAATAAAGAAAAAGGGTAATTTTCTTCTTTACAGGGTAATGCTGTACTTCTGCTCTTATTTGAAGTAAATTGTCAGTGTGGGGAAAGTAAAAAAAAAATATATCTTTTAAGTTTCTTTCATGCTATGCTATTTATAGTCAGTTAGGAGACTACACTTACATTTATGCTCTGAGAGCCAAGCTGGAACTGAGGAATAGAGCAAATAACTCAGTTTTATTTGTTCTTCTCTCCAGACATATCTACGAACTTTTGCAATGTTGGGAAAGTGGGCTGAAAGTACCTTCCAGTTTTCAGATCTGTGCCATATATGAATCTACCATCTTTCATGCAAGATCTCACAAAAATTCTTCTGATTTCCCTCATAAATACGGGGAAACCAGATTAGAGGTATGTGGCATTCTTCAATGATTTGCAAATGAAATTACCTTGCAGCAATAAGTATCTGTCAATATAGTACACAGGCAAAAAGCAAGATTGTTCTGCCTGTATTTTTAAAAATACCTTGTTAAGGTTATGCTTTCTTGACTGTGTAAGTTACACAAATAAAGTAAGAGAAAAGTATTTCTTAAATGATTTTCAAGTCTATTAATTCTTTGCAGATTTTCCTAGAATATTTCTACAACGATAAAGGAAGTAACTAAAGTTGGTCGTAATAGAGTTTTAACATAAAATACTTTAGCATTTAAAGTTTTTCATTAATGGAATTTAGTGCTTCCTAAATAGTTCCCAGTTAAATAATAATATTGCCTGCTTTAATTGAAATATCTTTTTTTCTATCCAGAAGAATAGAGTTCCTGTTTCATTTATGGACAATGCCAATTTCTTGTCAACACATGGACAAGAAAGAAGGAAAACTTTTGTTCTGTTGGTGTGATTAAAATTACAATTTTTTAAAACTATCTTGAGGAATGATATCTTTTTCCATTCTCTGATGTTGTAATATTAAAGATTTATTAGAAGAACTTTCCATACCTTGATTTTTAGCAATTATTATGTACGTTAATCTGCTTTATAATCACTTCCTTATACTGTTTTATGTTTTCAACTTGAGCCTAGCTTGGAAATTGCCATATTGGTGTGTTAAATTAAGAATTTCCTTTCATTTGTTTCTTTTCTTGGAACACCATAAATATCCTAGTCCTATTCTATCCGTCTTGATCCCCAAGCAATAAAAAACAGCTTAGTTAGACATTCCTAACCTTATCCAAATATTTCCTTAACAGACTCCCCCACTTTATCACTTACTGTTTACAACGAGTGCTATAACTCTTTCCTCACATGATTTAGGCCACATTTTTCAAGCCTGTGAGTCTTACATTAGGCATATTGGTCTATGTGCTCAGAGCAATTGTTTAAATATTGAGCCTCAGCCCAAATGTCTAAACATAGGCAGCTGCATTTTAATGTTAAGTTCAAAAATTACACTACTGGGGACTTGTCTTTGTAGGTCATTCAGAAGTCAGTAGTAATTATGTGGGTTGTGCTAGCATTATGTATGCACCATATTTGTCTTAGTAATGGAGGTGGGTTGGAATTTAAAAATTTCACCTGCAAATTTGTTTCTGTGCAGTTTAATTTGTGTTTAATGAATCTAATAGATTTTATAATGATGGGGGAAAACTCTGCGTGTCTGGAAAACAGATTTTGGTCTTCTAATTCATCTTGCAGTGGAGTTTTCAACATCTGAATGATTTATGATTGTCTGTAACATGTGCACTGCTTTTCAAATGCAAGCCACCAAGAAAGGAACTAGAGAATTAAAGAAACAAAATACATTCCTTCTGGAAACCTTCTCACAAGCAGATTCATGCAAATAACTTTAAGAGAGATCTTAATTATCATTGTGTCTGCCGCCACTTATTATTTTATTCAGCATTTATTCAGCATAGAGTTGTCTTTTTTTATCCTCAAGAGAGTTAACATCTCCATTTTCTCAATGATAGAAACAACAACATTATTTATAATTTTATAACACTGCAGCCTTTCCATATGTCCTGGGTGTCACTGTCTGTGTTGGTGCACCATCATCTAATGAAGCATGTTGTCGATTTTCCTTTCTCCCAAGGTCCTCTAGGCTAGCTCTGGACCGCGGGAGATGAGGATACCGACAATGACAAAGGCAAAAGACCAAAGGAGGCTCTTTCTTCCCGGGACCAAAGTCCTACTTTAACGTAAAACACTTCCAAGGGAAGAAGAGAGAGAGAGTAAAGAACATGGCGGGAGGTTTTAAACCCGAGGGGAGGGGAGGAATGGAACCACAGTCAATGGGATACCTCGAAGGGGAGGGGCGATGGGGAAAGGAGAAACCATCACCTTTGGGGGAGTACAGAACAAACCTTTTAGTGCAAACAACTGTGTTGTGCAATACAACAGCATGTTTTAGGAGATAAAATCCCTCTTTTCCCTTGATTATGCTTGTGGCATGCAATGCAATTTACTAGATAACAGATGTCATAGCTAAGTGCCCAGGCTCATGCCATGATTCATTCATTTGAAGACAATATGTTGGTGCAAAATAGAGCTTTTCAAAATCTATGAAAAATTTTGTCTTTGCCTGAGCACTCCAGATTTTATGTTGTACTGTGCAGAGCTGGATAGGCTAAAACATCAGGTATAAATAAACTGGTACAGGGGCCTAGAGTACAGATTGGAAATTTGACATCTGGGTACTCACCTACTTCTTTGACTTTTTAGCTTCCTCACCTAGAAAGAATTATCCTATTTCGAAGTTGCAGTGCTTTTCTTTAAATTTTTTCCTTGATTCAACTCTTACTTCTACAGACTCCTATAAAAATAAATACAGTTCAAAACTCATGCTTGCAGTTATGGAAAAATTTGGGGATCTGAAAAAATGAGTTTGATGTCTAGACAAATTTGATAGAAGATTATTATACTGCCTTTCTAAAGCTAGCAGAATTCATGTCAGGCATTATTTTACATAAGATTGTCATAAAACATGGTCTATCTTTAGGGGAAAAAGCAGACAGTAATAAGACATAGATTATGATTTATCTGAATGTGAGGAGATACATTTACAAATGAGAGAACTCAAATCTTAGGGTTACAAATATGATAGTCATCTGTATACAGCAAAATTTTAAAGGCTTTCTCTGGGCAATAATTATACAGGAAGCATCCAACATGTCTGTTGTGTGCTTAGAATTTATGCTAATTGGAACTTCAAATGTATGCAACAAAAACCACCTAAGTTAATCTCACTTTTTTTTTTTTATTTATATTAATTAGATAGAAATTATTTCTGTGCAGAGACTTAACAGAAAATGTGTCTCATACAGGTATCTCCAAACGGGATCATTCACCAGAATCCAGTGTCTTCACTGAGTGTTTGAAAACTGCATTAGATAACTCAGGGGAATAGCAAAGCTTTGGAAAAAGTGGCAATCTGAAACCTTTTTTGCAAATTATTTTTTATTCTGATATTTAAGAAATATCCAGTAACTGAAATGAGTTGGAGTCCCTAGTGAATTTGTTCATTCAATATTCCCCTGTTTCTTGCAATGAACAATACAAAACCATTAGAATTTCTCACTGGGAGTTGTTTGAAATACTGTCCTGAAAACATAGATATTGATTTTCCATCTGCATTTGAGGATGTCTGATGGGAGATATTTGCTTTTGATTTTGCTGTCAACTGCCTTCTGCAAGTGTCTCTAATAACAGGTTGTAGTGCCCACCAACAGAGTTTGAATGAGAAGGGGTCCAAATTAAACAAAAATTCTTGTGTATCAGATATGGTTCCAGTTACGTAAACCTTATTCATATGAATAAAGACTTTCAATGGTCTTCTTCAGAAAATAGCTGGAATGATGCCCAGCGTAGAATTTTTACACTGTGTATATAGCATTATCTAGAAAGACTTTTTATATCAGTATTACTGATCTACTGAACCTCTAAATTCCTTTGTGAAAAATTGTTATCCTGTTTCAATAGTTTTGATGCTGTGTTCAAGACAGATTAGGAGGATACCTTGAGGGCCTGTTTTTTTCAGTACTTGTATTATAATATTTCCAAATAGATTCCTGATGTGCTCACTCCATGATTTTTTGCTTTGCGTTTTCTGTACTTAAGGTAAAACATGTCCAGGGAATGTGACAATAATGAAAGTCTGCTGATAACACAGGAGGAAAAAAATTATCTCTTCTCACCTTTCCCATTCAAGCTGTAGTGGAGATTTTAAGCATGGCTGATAAAGAAGTGAATTTCAGCCTTGTGGGAAGCTTGGCCTGCAGTGTTTCACTTCACCGTGCACCAGGACGTAGCATAAAGGTGTAGAATTTCCCAGCAGCACAGAGAGATTTCCTTTGGAAAGGGGGGAAATGGGTGCATGGGGCAGGTGCAGGGCGGGCAGCAGCTTGGCTGGAGGGGCAGTGGATGGTGGGCAGTGGCTGGAGCCCTGTGCCCAGGGACTGAGCAGCCCTGCACTGCCAGCCAGCTCCCCAAAGGCCCTGGAAGGGCAACGGGAGTAGGCGTTTCAATTCCACCAACTTGTTTGGTTTTTTTTTAATTGTGGAGAACCTAAGCTGAGCTTACTGCTCAAAGCATTATTTCCATACCCACCTTAGAATTCCACCTGAGGCAGTCCTTGAAATAGATTGATGTCCTTAGTTCTAGGGCATTTAAAAAGGGGTTTCTTTTCTGCTAGCTGACTTTTTCTGTTAAAGATTAGGTGTTTTACTGCAAAGATAAACTACAGTTCCCAATCTTCTTTAGTATTTGTAGCCCTGATATTAGCAACATCTCCTAATCATACACATAAATCAATCATTTTAAGTGGTATGTAACACTCATACTGAAAGAATGCTTCATCTTTTAGTAGTTACTAATTGATAGGTTAAATAAGGTGATAGTCTTTTTGTTTTGTTTTGTTTGTTTTTAAATTTTCATTTTTTGTTTTGTTTTGGGTTTTTTTGTGTGATACAGAAATTTATCTCCCTTCAGGCTGTGCTCCAATTTATTGTGTGTGTATCAGGCAAGAAATATTAGTCCAGATGGAGTCATATGTCCACATATGTCCATTTGTGACATTCTTGAAAGAAGCTAGATGGCCAAAATATGTTTAGAATTTAATTTAGTTCAGCAAACAACATGAACAAAATTTGGAAGGTTTTTGTTACCTTTTTGTGAACTAACTTTGACTGTAGTTTAAATGGAATAGTTTCAAATAGCAGTTCACAGGTTGGGGTTAGTTTCTTCATAATGGTGACTCTCCCCCTTTGCTAAAAGAAAGCACATTTTTACTTGAAAAGAAATGTGTAAAAGAAGACAGTCTAGTCCAGAAACAAATTTTAAACTTATCAGATTGATCTAGAGGGATGTATTTATGCCTTATTTTAGTCTTAATATCTTTTGTTAATGGAAAACTCCCTTTTTTGGTGTAAAATCTTAATGGCACATGAAGACCTTTGTCTTTAGCTCCAGGTTTTTGCCAAGGCAGAACCAGAATTGTGGGTAAGAAAAACACTGGAGAAGAATAATGTACTGACATTATGATTTTTTTTTTTAATCTGTTCTGAAGCACCACTGAGGCAAAGCTGTGCCAAACGCTGTTACCAGAAAATGGAATGTAGGGGGAAAGCCATTTCTCTCTTCAGACACCCCCTGTGTGCCTTTTGCAGTACAAATTAAATATCAAAATCTCAGAACTAGAATATTTTAAAAGTAGTTTGTTGTTTTTCATGTCATCTGTTACTCTCAGCTACCCATCACTTCAGTCTATCTGTCACACTCTTGTATCTTCTTTTAAAACAGAAAAATTGCAAAAGCAGCATATGAGAGTACACACAGCTTTACGATAACATACAGTTGTTATCTTTTGATGGAATGTCATTCAACTGGACATGCAGGGTTGCTGTGTTAAAAGGAGGATGTATTGAGTGATAATTGATTCTTATTTATACATACTGATTCTTGCTGGATTTTATATTTTGGGCATGTAGACAGTGCCTCTGATTTTATAGCCTCTGTTGCCTTTCATTTTTCTGCCAATTACTGCCATTTCATGAACTTTGGAACAATTCCTTAATTTGTTACTCTACTCCTGGCCACACACTGCAGCACGATGACTTGCAAGCTCAGGGGTGAAGAGATGCACAGCAGTAGCACTGAGCTGCCTTTGGTGGACAATTTGACAAGGTGGAGAAAGGTCTTTGAAGACCCAGTGACTGTAGTTGTCTGACATCCTCCTTGGATATGTACTGTGCACCTCCAAGTATCCCTCATGCCTGTCAAAGGCAGTTTGGGAATGGAATTGTCACTGTTATCCTATGAAAACTGTGAGGCCATGGCATAGCAGGGGTGTGAGTGCATGAGGGTGAGGAGTGTGCAGGGGCAGTGAAGGAATTAGAGTCATGAATTTTATGGCCACATAATCCTTGCTCTGTGTGGATTTATTTGCCTTGCCAGGGAGTACCCAGAGATCCTGGTTTTTGTTTCCGCCTCCTGTTTTCACAGGAGCCAGAGATCCATAGTCTGTGCTAGACATGGAAATGTGAGCATTTTCTGATCACTGTCTGAGGGCAGGCAGCAGCACACTGAAACTACAGCATTACATGCTTGTGAAATAAAAGCTCACAGCTCTTTTGTGTGTAAGAGATGAATAAGTTATAACCAAAAGAGTGGAACAATTCCTAATCAAGAATTTCTCAGTTTTCCATATCAAATGCATAGTAAATTAAATTTCTAATTTATCAATATGGTTTTTTTACAAAAATTGGCATACTTTTAAATTGACTCTTTAAAAAAGCTTACTGTATTTTAGCCATTTTAAAATCAGATTACATACTGCAGAAAACCATATTTTTTTAGAAAATTAATATGTAATAGAAAAACCTGCTAAGGTACTTTCTTTTTAGGTTGACACTAGGACTGAATGCAATATTATATGATCATTTTACTAACCGTGTTGATTAAGTTCCAACTCTTTTTGGATGGCCTTTTTTTCATTAGTCAAGAGTACAAGATCCTGTATTGCCAGGAAGCAATTTATACTGCAAGATGAAAATGAAAAAATATTTATTTACAAAGGAAATTTCTGTTCTAAAAAAGAATAAGTCAGTGGATTATCAATAGCATGGAATATATGGTAATTATGACATCTGAATGTGTGAGGTTTTGTTTTGTTTTGTTTCTTTTTATTTATATTTTTGTCTATCTTGTTTTTAATGGAAGATCATACTGTTGTTCCTCGTAGCAGATATTTTCAGTACGGTGTAAAGACAGTTATTCTATATAATCTGCATCAAATAAATATATTCAGCGTGTTTTTTTAATTGCTAAAAACATACAAAGATTGTCCTCTGTAAGACTCATGAATTTTTGTGTGTGAGGGAAGAAAAGAAAAACATCTCTGCAAGATCCTCCTGGTTCCCTGAAGAGCCAACTTATTCAGAAATATATAAATCAGAGGAACACTGTATAGTTACAGGAATGGTATGGTTTTGAAAATAATGAGGCATTGCTACTTCCTTTATTAATAATGACATGATTTTAAACTCATGGTTTTTTGTGTGTGTGTGTATGCTCATTTGTATAAAAATGCAGATACATAGAAAAAACACGTGTGCACACATATATAGGTGTATTACAGAATATTTCACATTTGAGTACAATAAACAATAAATTACGATGTGGCATGTAATACAAGAATGTGCTGCTCATGAAGTCATAAATCTCTATCCCATTTCTTCTGCATCATCAAAGAGAATGATGTGACAGTATTGGACAAAATCTCTGTATTTGCAGTCCATTTGTTCCTCATGAATAAAAAAAACCCCATACACTGCCAAACCCCAAGAAAACACACATTAAAAAGTCTAACAAGCAAAACCTCCAGACAACAAGCAAACCCTAGATTAGAGTGAGTTTTTTTTCCTTATGATTGCAATTTTCTAGCTGATGAAGTTACCCACGCTTCCCACACTGTCCCTATTGGTTAGAGTCCCTATTCTCCACGTCACAGGTTCCATAAGCTGTAGACTGAAAATGACATTGGTGAGATTTTCAGTTGTTTAACTCCACTGTAATTGGGTATTATCATCACAAGTGTCAAGATGATAGGCTATCTTCATCTACCCATGAGTTTGGCTCTCTGTCTATCTCTCTCACATTCAGTATTGGTCCTCTGTGCTTTTGTTTGTGTCTGCATGTGTGTGTGTATGCAGACATATAAATATTAGTGTCCACACAAATTCATGTTTAAGTAAGCACAAGATAATCTCTATAATAGGGAAATTTATATGTTTTAACAATAAAAAGGATATCCATTTACATGGAAAGATAGACTGGGAAGCTGTTGACATGTATGAGGAAAGGTCTGTGAAAAAAACAAACGAGAAAATTTTCTTTTGGAAAGTGAGAAGGATTTTTATTCCTTAAAAAACCTAAAGAGGATGAATGCATGTTCTGCATTAACCCAGTCTGTTTTATCTTTTGTTGAGATGCTCTGAGATGATGAGCTTGATAAATACATCAAACATTCAAACATTTCTGCTCACTTACTAGTCATAAACACTTTGTAAAAGGGCAGCGCTTTCCTAGCCTTGTACTAACAAAGAAAAGCATCTCATTATTTCTCTTTCTTTTTTTTTTTCTTTTTTTTTTCTCTTTTTTTTTTTTCTTTTTCCTTTTTTCCTTTTCCCATTTCCTTTTCTTTTTCTTCCTCTTTCTCTTCCTGTAAATGTGCTCTCTAACACAGTGGCTGACAATATGTTAGGTGCTTTTGGGGAGCAACCTGTCATCTGTTGATGATTTTATTCCTTAAAGGGATAAAGAGAAAAACTTTTAGTATAAAAATAATAAATCTCTCTAAAACCTAGACTCTCCCCACTGAGATATTTTTCTTCTCTTAACTTCCATTATAATTTCAGCTAAAAAACCCCACCCAAAAGAAAAAAAGAAAATAAACCCTCAACAAATGAAATCAACCCAAATCCTGTCAAATCCCCCAAACCTAAGCATATTTTAATACTGCACATTAAATTCAGAAAAGAATGAATTCAGCTCTAATCGTTATCTAACCTTTTGTCTACAGTTGTCTGACTGACAATCTGAGAATATTGGTCTCATACATGTTTAGTAGTAGTCACATTCAATTCATTGAATGGAGAATCATACTGAACAATGATTTGGCAAAACAGGAAAGACTTGAATGCTGTATGTTGGAAAAAAAAGAGGGGTAATAGTCGTGAACAGCTGAAATAACTAATTTCTCATCTTCAGGTACAAAAAAGAAACATATCTTGATTATCACTGCCTTTTTTACCTTTTTCTTCACATCATCCTGGAATTACCTCCACTCATCTAATTTTCTCCTATTAAAAATCAGAGAGGCAAAATCATAAGTAAAAGCATGAAGAAAACAGGCAGGAAAAGTGTGAGTGATTAAAAACATGGAGAGAAATGAAGGAAGGTTCTGCTATATATTGTCATATTTGATGGAAAATCTGCTAGTAAAGATTCAGAAAGAGCATTTTTTCTGAAAAGAGAGTTCCACTGAAAATCCTACAGCTATTCATACATTGACAGAATGCAACAGACAGGTCCGTGAGGTCTGTGATAAGTCAATCTTTACTGACTGCCATCTATCTTCTTGTGAACTTTTTTGAACCGCTTATTAATCTGATTGAATATCTGAATACTCCATGCAGAGCAAAGTTTGTGAATGTGGGTTTCCCTCTGTTGCACAGTTAGGAACATATTTATGATTGTTAAGTCTTACATAAGCAATTGGCTACAAGTTGTTAACAAAGTCTTGTTTGCAAAATGATGGATTGGGAAAATGTGCCTAAAAATTAATGGCATGGCAGTATAAAACGGAATGCATTCAGGTAACATGGTCAGTGTTTTCTGGGCTTTGAACTTCATTTGATTCAACATGAAAATACTCTATTGTTCTTGACACGATTGCTGTAGGTAGGCAAATCTATTTTCAAGTGCATCCAAGCACTTTCAGTCATACAAACAGGTGGTAAGTATGGTTCAGCAAGGCTTTCAAATGCCATGAGGTCTAACGTAATTGCCTTGCAGCCAAAACTCTAAGCTTAGTCTTCCACAGTGAGCTGGTATTTGCTCATCCAAGAAAAAACATGGACGTAATAGTTGCTAGATGGCCTCTCAGCTCATCATGACCTGCAGCTTTACTTGATTTGGGAAATGAAACGTCACCATGCCCTCACCAAGAAGGGAAATCCACAGAGGGCACAAATACTAGCTGCCAGCAGAGGCTCTGTGTCTAAAATGCCTTTCTTGATACAGAGACAGTGCTGCTGAATCTCCACCAGCACAAGTGACAAGGGGTGGTGGACAAAGCTCTGTAACTGTCCCAGGGCTGCCTAATGCCCTCCATCCTTGCTCTGAAATAGTTTGGGTTTAATATCAGGTCACAGATGCATGGGTGTGTTCACGTGGCTTTGAAAAAGAGGAAAGTGAGATGAAAAACTGCAACTGCATATTTTTTTGCTTTTAGAAATGTTTTTATGAGGAAAAAGAATGAAGCTAATGAAATCTCCATTTCAATTTGTAATTCTACTTAAGTGGCAGAGATAATTTTATTTTCTGAGATAATTTTATTTTCTGAGTTCATTTTATTTTCTGTTTCTGACTTGGACAAAATTAACAAAGATATTAAAATGAAGATGAAGATCAGGTTGGGTGCTTAGGATCTCATCTACTTTTTTTGATGTATAATGGTGGTGAATTGATTTTGGCTGGCTACCAGATGTCCCCACTCAGCTTTTTTTTTCTTTCCCCCTCCTCACTGGGACGGGGAGAAACAGTAAGATGGAAAAGTTTGTGTGTAAAGACAGGGAGATCATTTGCCAGTTACTGTCATGGGCAAACTAGGCTACTCTTAGAGAAAATTAATTTATCGCTGATTAAAAGAGATTCAGATGGTAAAAAAAAAATAATAAAAAAAAAATAAAGGGGAATAGTGAATGGGATGTGGGGAAAGGGGGCTGTAGTCCATCCATAACAGATCATCTCTAGTTCTTCTTTGCCTCACATTGTTTCTCTGCTACAACATGGGTCCTCTCCATAGACTGCCGGGGAATCTCTGCCTGAAGCACCTCCTCCTCTCCTCCTTTTTTCTCTGACCTTAGTGTTTGCGGTGCTGTTTCTCACGTGTTTTCTTGTTTTGTCACCCCCCATGAGCATTTTTTCCCCTGTCCTAAATGCACTTTCCCAGAGGCAGCATCACCTTGGCTGTGAGGCTGCGAGGCCCTTTGGTGGGTCAGCTGGAGCTGCTGGAATTAGCTGAGTCCAGCTCAGGGCAGCTCCAGCCTCTCTCATAAAGGTGTCTCTGCAGTCACTTCATCTGCACCCAGCACAATAATATCCACCATGTTTGCAATGAAATGTGCTGCCCCTGGAGTATAAATATCATTGTTTGACATTTGCCTTGAATTAATAACAATGATCAAACCCCCCCAAAACTGATAAAATATATTTTTTCATGGATAAAGAAAATTGCTTTCTGAAGAGTGAACAGATGAGATTTTTTCAAATAGTACATAGGCATCTCTGCGTAAGTGCAAGTACTCTTTCAAAGAATAGAGAGACAGATTGTGCTGAGATACTGAAGAGGCATGAAGTAACTTTAAGAAAAACCTCAGCTGCAAAGGATGATGCACTTTGCAGCTTTTACAGAGCAAGAACAAAGTATTGGAGTTCAGTCTTAACATGGGGAAAGACAATGAATTTTTTGAAAAATACTATTTTCAGTGAAAAGTGGTTGAAAGACTGGAATTTTGTGCTACTTGGAATGCTGGTGTACCATTAAGGTTAAAAAAAGTCAATTGGGACTCTGAGTATATTCAGCAGTGGATCAGGAAGAAATCAGTTACGTGGCATATTACTGCTTGCTAGCAAATCAGAGATTTTCTTTTTAATTAGAAATCTAAGACTTAAATTTTTTTAGTGACAAAAGCAGGAAACTTACAAGTAAGATCAACATCTTGGTTTAGGTTCTTGGTTCTGTCTTGCTCTTCTGTGTATGTAAGAAGAGAAGTATGACATACACAAATGAGTATTGTTTGCAAACTGAGTTGATGGTCATATGTTCTTTGTATTCTTTCCAGCCATAGTTTGATCCCTTTTGGACACTTCAGTTTTTTCTTAAAATGGAATGGACTGCATGCCAGATTAGCATTTTACAATCTTTGACTCATACCCTGCTTCAGCTGCTGCTGTTGGCACAGCGTTTATTGAATGAAATGAGACTAGTATCTGACTTTTTTTTGATTGATTTCTGAACATTATGCCCTTAACAGATTGCTTTTCTTTAAAGCCTCTGCTAGAATGAGTTAAGGAGAGGAAATTACAGAGAGAATGATATTGTTTCCTGCTCCTAGAAAGCGCAATAGACCAGCTTCCAGCTCCAGAGAGTACACAGGTAAATGAAACCATCCATATATTGTGGTTCCTGTTTTCATCAGCTCACAATTCCTCGTGAGTCCATGCATTTTGATGGCAGTGTTTACATCAAAAGCATTCCAATGCAGTTGAGCTTTTGGACTATTTCTCTGCTGCTGTGCAAATTTTTAAAATGGAGCCATAGAAAATAAAAGTGTAGCAGTGTTTGGCTTTTATAAAGATCCCTAAAAAAGAGATATGCACATCACTTCAGTAATCCTTTATGTGGAGTGTCAAAGGCTTCATTCTCTGTCACATACATCACCTATCATCATTAAATTAAAAAAAACCTCTGCACAGAAATATTTCTAAAATAAAGAATCATGCATGAATAGAAATATATGTTGTATCATTTAAAGTGCATTTTTACATATTCCCCTTCATGGATGATTTGTAGAGGCTGTCATACATCAGGTATTGGTCAAAGAATATGCAAATATCAAAGCATTAAAACAGACCTTGGCTTGACTTGTAGTTTATGGCAGGATTTTTCCTTTTATTCCTTGGGAAAGAAATTACCCTGCTGCTCCTTCTGGGAATTATAATGCACTGATGCAGCAGAACTGGCAGAATTAATACTGTAATTTCTACTGGAATTGCTACTGTAATCTCTATGATCTTGCATTTGCTGGTAGTGCTCACGATGTATCAGGTACTGTGCAACACAAAGGTACTTTTCCCACCTAGCCCAAAGCATGAATATTGGGGAAACATAGAATTAAAAGGGAAATCTCCCTGTAATGACACAGTAATTTTACATCTTGTCAGTTTATGTACATATTTTCATGTAGCTTTGACTTTATGTAGAAGGACAGGATAGGTGTGCAGATCAATACACATAACAAAAATAAATCTTTACCTATTCCTGTAGGTAGCTCTTAAGAGCTTTGCGAGATGAGTGTCTTACAGAAGTCACTCCACAAATGTTCAAAACAAAAGTTGTTCATTCATTGTACCAGAAATATAGTATACCAGCCCTAAAAGATGATAAACAAAAGGGGAGAGTATTTTCAGACTTTAATTTTTGGCAGAACTACTTTTCCATAAACTTACAGATGGTGCAAAAACAATTTGACATTGCTACTGATAGGCATTAATTGCTGGGAAATATGTATTTAAATAGCTCATATTTAAGAACAATTGAGACATCAGAGGACTTTAAAAAGCTTCCATTTCAGATTAAGATGTCAGCAGTAGCAAAGTTAGCAGTGTGTGATGTGAAATACTCCATATGCTACACTGAAATAATCACAATTGAAAGCCATTACATAGTCAGAGCTGCTTTGGCTGAGGTTGACTGACAGTGCTTACTATTCAATTAAGAAGCATGTTATTGGGCTCAGATGGTGATGCAAATCTAAAAGAAAGATTAATTTGTTTGACCTTTGTAACCCATGAGCTTTGATTTTATTTGAAACTGTGCCTAATGCATTTTATGTATCCAAGGAACACATTATTTCATCGTAAGAAGGAGATTTCCAGTTGCTGCTCTAAAACCCTATCTAAGTTTTGTTAGCATAATGATTTATTAATAATAATAATAATTAAGAAAAGGAAATAGGCTTAGAGAACCTTTAACCTTCATTTAATCTTTTTTTTATTTGCTAACCCAAACAGGGACTAATCATTGGTGCAAAGGATTAACAGACACAGGAGACCAGATTATACATTTTTAAGTTCTGCTTTTCAGTCTTGAGGGAATCCTATAGTGTGGAATTGGATTAACCTTTCTGACACATTTTATAATAACCCAAAAGCTAGAGTATAAGGCTTATTCCCCTGACAATAAGCATGGTTGCTTTGCTTACTATGTAGAGTCTATATTTGTCTGTGTCAAGATGTATGTTACCAAACACAAACAATGAACAATGAGGAATATTCAGAGTTTGCAGTGAATATTCATCCTGTCTCTATAAATTAGTCACAGTATTTTTAAATTATGTCAAGGTACCAAAAGATGTTGGTAGTAGCAATATTGACAGGATTTGAGTGATCTCTCATGCTTGGAAAATGAACTTTGTTTAATCAGCTTTGTGACTGACCTATCTGAATGAATATGGTTACTTATAAATTTCATTTTTTCTCTTGTGGGTCCAGATTTCCTTACTTTTCCTCAAAGCAAATGGCAGTAACTTACCTGGAACTCGCTTTTCAAATATATTCCTGTTCCATTTTAAAAGGTTGAGATACTTCAGAGCAGGTACACTTGTAATGCATGTGAAGTCTGGGACATGAGTTTATATAGGCTGTGTGAAAAGTTACACTCTTGTTATGATACCTTCATCCATTAACTCAGTAGAATAAAGAGGGACAGAAGTAAGATTGAAAATTGCATTTCCCAGTGTGACCAAATTTTGCTAGTGTAATTAAAACTGCTGTATATCAAATTTACCCTAATCATACCGTTTCCTTTTCCTTCTGGAAATCTTATGTGGGTAAAAAAAACAGCAAAAAAAGGAGAATTACAGTGTTCCTGAAACCTGGAAAAATTTTGCATAGCTTTCATGCCTGTCACGATCAAGCTTTGAGTGTAATCTATCTTGTCCTGAGTGGGATATATCAAAAAGACTTGCAAGTAAGCTGGTTATGCTCAAATGGGCTGAGACCATAATTTTCCATCCCTTTCTGTTATAGAGGGGTGCAAAGAATTTAGAACATAATCCTATTCTCATTGAGAATTCACCTCCAGTTTAAATCAATATGGATGGCTCGAATTTTTAAGCTCCTTTTAAATCAAAAACAGCCCTGAAGGAAAAGAAAAAAAAAGATTTGTAACTGTGCATAATTGTAGTATATTAATATATTTGCACAGTTGAAAAAATCTGATGGGAATCCTGCACAGAACAGTACTGTAAATTCTCAAGCTGATTTTTTATATTTAGAGTGTAATTTTTGCTTATGCATGACCAGTATAGAAAAGTTAAGCTCAGGTCTCCCATTAGATCATCCTAAGCAGTAATGCAGTAGAAATATAAATATTAGCCTTAGAGATGGAAAAAGGTCCATATGCTGTTTCTCACTGATTTCCTCTATCATTCATTTGCCATTTGTTTTTCATATTTTTTTAGTCTCTTGCTCTTCTCTCTCTCTCAGCCACAGTTAAGTTTTGTGAGGCGTTCT
>VWZS01008142.1:0-10540 GCA_013397075.1 Rhabdornis inornatus | reverse complement strand
CCGTCTTATTTTCAAATATCAGTCTTCATAATAGCTACCGGTGCTTAAGCACACTATTCAGGTAAGTGAAAGGACATTTCCCCTCCATCTCTGGGAAGTCAGTTCTGGGAAAATACGGAAACAAAATACATTAGCATTTTGTAGGTATCTCTTTCTGGAAACATTTTTTGCTAATTTTCTCTATCTCACTAGAGTTTCCATAAAAGTAACTGTAGCAGAGTTCAGTGAGATTTACTGTACTTTAATGAATTAGAGATGGATCAAAAGGCTCCTCTGATCTGTTAGATAGTCTACTGACTACTGATTTATAAAGGTTTTCATTATCTTCTCAACTAATCCACTAAGTTGACTATCTGTTTCAAGCAGAATCCAGGTGGATTTCAGTCCATAACAAAGCTATTCTGAACACACCAAAGCATTCAAATACTGTATTAGCTTTTGCCTGAAGAGAAATTAAATCTAAAATGAGTCCTCCCAGCCCAACATCAACAACAGATTGAATTAGTGAAAATCCCACACTAATGTTTAGTAGAAATGAAAGATTTAGGGGTTTTGTTTTGGTTGGGGACTTTAGAAGAATTTTAAACTTTTCATACTAATTTGAAATATTTGACTGCATCACCAGCTCTCCTGAGTTAGCCACAAGTAATGTTTCATGAATATATGAATATCTGATACATTTTAGATTCCTGAAAAATAAAATAACTTTGCACATGTGCAAAGCCCTTCTCCAAGAGTCCATGTGACTAGTCTGGCAGCTTAGGTTATAATCAGAGTGCCAGGTTATAATCAGAGTGCAATTCTCATGAAAACCAGCAACTCTCTTCTCTGTGAGGTTCATGGAAAACTGTTAACTGTTGATTAGCATTAACATGAAATACCAAAGGCACTCGTTGTGTTGTGTCAGGTTAAGAAGCACTTTGTGCAGAAATAAAAATGTGAGCCAGATCCTTGGTCCATTCTGTTCCAGAACTAAGAGTAGCTGAATGCTTGGCATATAAGCCAGGGATATTTTAACAGCACATGTCCATAAAATTGCTCAGCATTTGGCCTCAGGTGTCTCTAAGGCAATTCCATTTGCCTTGCAGCATTTAGCCATACATTAAAAAGAAGAAAGCTAATACTACTATATTATTATGATTTGGTGACTAAGTCAGGTTTCTAGTTGTTTGAAAGTTATGTTATGGGAAATAGGAATAGCTGAGAATAGATATATTATAAGGAAGAATCTTCTGTCATTACTTCTGAATTTCATTATATGCAATATTTGCTAGTGCTGGACCATGAGCTTAGAAACATGTAAGAGCTCCTTTCGTATACTTTTGTATTTGGATCAAGACAGTAAATTATCAGGCTCACAATATAACAGGCATAGTAACACCAGAGAAAGTTTGTTCTTCTGAGAAGGAGTGGGTAGAGAGTAGTATGCAATAATAGCACCTTTTAGAATACATTTTTTATGGCTTGTTCAAGGCTTTGCTTCCATTATGTAATCAAGCCTGTTAGCTTGATTAGTGCTATTAACAGTTCTTGCCTACTCTTTCACCTGTCATAAGGCACAGAAGAATCCTAAAATGGACTCCCCCTTTTCCTGTTAAAGATGGTGCATTGACAAGTTTCTTTCTCAGGTGCTTGCAATATGTACCAATAGTTCTGAAAAATCTATTTTAAAGTTTTAATGATTGAGTAAAATAGCGATGACAGAGTTATATCTCTCAAGATGTCCACCAAAAAAGAAGTGACTCTTATGCTTTTCTAGCCCATCAAAAACTGCTAAAATGCAGTTTTAGTGTAGGACTAGGCAAAGTGACAATGTCAACTACTACCCAAAGATCTGCCAAGATACAGAACAGAAGTGGAAAAACAGGCCAGCTGGGATCATAAGGAAATACTGCTAGTGTGTTCCAGACCTCTCAGTTTGGCTAGTAAACTGGACAAATCAAATGAATACAAATACTGAGATTTTCTGCTTAGCTCTCAGTAGAAATCCCTATTGCAGTTGAAAACTCAGCTTGTTTTGAGCATGGCTAGGAGTTTGTATTGGCAGAAGGAGAAATTATGATTTCTAGTGGGTATGATTCAAATGAGAGTTGACTATTGTGCCTGCAGATCTCAATGTCAAAAGAGGACGATGACATGCAGGTTCTTTCTGATCAAAAAAAGAAACTGTAAAATTGGTGGATTTTCCTATTGCCCTAGCTTCATTGGTTTGCAAAGAAAGCAGCATGGGTGATCTGAGAATAATTTCGTTTCAACCAAAATTTTTACTTCTCTGGGATGGTTCAGGCTTACACATGACACAGAAACTGGTCCCTAGCCTTCCTGTATTTTATCATGTATAAAATGCAAATAAATGCTTAATATGTTCTGAGATAAAAGAGGCTGTATGAAGTAAAATACAGGGAAGATATTATACTCATGTTGTTAATGGAAAAGAAACTTGTGTAAAGAAGTGGAGAACTTGATTTTCCTTGTAAAAGTAATGAATTGAGTATGTATTAGCAGAAATCAAAAGAATCTTGGAGTTTTCCTTCATCATTCATACCTTGCTGGTTACCATCTCCCGTTCACAGCTGTACTAAAAGCCTATTCAAAGGATACAGTGATGGAGCAAATTCACTTTGACAGCTGAAAGCCCCTTTTGAATTTGTGAGTTTGACTTTCTTCTCTCCACCAAAAACTGTTGAAGTGAAGGAAAGACATTGATGCTCATTGTGAATTTTGCCCAGTACCTTCTCAGTCTCCTTGATGAATCCCATTATCTGGAAAGCGACCTTTACAGTTCGTATCTCTTTTGCACCTAACGCAGTTATTCTCCATTCCATTATAATGAAAGTATTACATGGATAACTATTGAGCATTATCTTCCAGAAGAGAACTAATTTGGGAAAGAAATTAAGTACTTTAACATGAAACCCAATTACATTTTTTTTAACCTTGTAAGTACAAGAGAGTTAGTGCTTAACAAGTTCACAGACACAGTAAATACACTGAACTACTTACTTACCATAACAGGTATTTTCCATTTCATAATTTATGGGCAGCTGAATCAATTCCTGTCTTGAATTATAGTACATGAATAGTTTGTGCTGCTCTCTGAAAATGGACCTATTTGACTTATTGAGCTATTTAACTGGAGATTATATCTATATACACATTTTCCTTAGCTCTGTGCCCCTTGACAAGCCATTTTGTGAACATCATGGAAGAAACTAGGTCCTGCTGTAATTAATTAACTCTATATCCACTTTATTTTCAGATTCCTTTGAACTACCTATGCAGTATGGTGTTATTTGATCCATAAAGAGGTGTGAGTCAGGTAAAACTTGCACAGGTTTGTGCGATTAGAGCTGCTAAGATTTAATTTCACTTCAGCTTGCTGGCTTGGGGCAGATGTGTCTCTATCTTTCTTCCCTTATGACTTACTCCTATGTGATAATAATTAATAATGTCCAGTAATTTCTAGGGAGGGATGAGCCATTTCCAATTGACATAAATATAAATGATAGTGTGAGTCCTACACAGAATGTGCAATTATGTTGAATCAGATGACATTCTCTTATGCAGTGAATGATATAGATCATAATTTGCTAAATAATCATTTTCCCATTCTTTTTCTTCTGGAATAGAGCTTGGAAAAAGGCAAAATAAAACTATGTCAGATTTCAGCATTTAAGAAGAAAGTCTAATCATTTTTTGCCACCCTTGTGATTTTCCTATCTCAATCACTTTAAATTGCTACAATGGTAGCATTACCCACCCAGAAGTTTGGGTATTTCAGAAAGCGATGAAAGAAGTCAAGAAATAAAAGTCAATAGGCAATAAGTCAATGTAGACCCTGCTCTTTTTTTCCTGCTAGCATGGTACAATAGGTAAGGAAACAAAAATAACAATGATTCAGATTTAATAAAAATAAACTGCATAGCGTATATAGCCAGTATTGTCAATAGCAGGCAAGACTGTGCAAGACTACATGTTCGAAAATTTTTATTTCATTATAGTTTGTAAAAGGCAGCAGCATAATCAGACTGGATATATTGACATGTCTACATGGAAAAAATGCTGAATTTTGCCAGGTTTCTGCTTATAATCTTCTTTAGAGAATCACTTTCTTTGTTGATGAAGCACGTTGAATCTTCCAATATGCTGCCATGGCTAATTTGAAAAGATGGAAAAAAGATTCACCTATCCTTCTGTGAGACTGTCAAAGTTTTGCTTCCAGTAACAAAATGATACAAGAAAAGAAGCAACACATCTAGTTGGTATTAGTGAAGTACCTATAAATGGTATTTTCTGAATTGTTAGGCTGTGTAAGTAATTAAAATTTTTGGCATTTTGGCAACCAAACTAAGAATTAAAACAAAATTATTTGGGTTTGTCTTGTCAAAATGTTCTATTGCATATGAAAGCAAGCACTTCATTTGTAGACATTTGGAAAGAAAATAAATGAAAGATTAGTTTAAAAATACTGTTAGAAAATTCAGGATCATTTCTTCTGGAAGCCTTGTCTTTAGGGCTCTTAGCCAGGTTGTTGGAGAGCCAAGTTCCTTCTGTCTGAGCAGATTTTAACTCCCCAAAGAATGCCCTAGCAGTCAGGCCATTGCATAGCCTATGCCAAGGGTGCTCTCCCATTCCTTGTTGATTTTCTCTTTGGCATAAACAATAAACCCATGAGATACCAGCAATTCTTCCCCACTGGAAAAGCAAGAGAGGAGTGACCGAAAGAGATGTTCTCTCAGTGGTAAATTATGTCCTGAGAAGGAAGTGGAGAGAAGAGCTGAGCATTACTCCAGCAGCTCGGATGCTTTGCAGCACAGTAGGAAGCTTGGATCATGTCACCATAGCTCAGTGAAAAGAATGAATTTTGGTAGTGCCTTAACAGCAAAGATCCAAACCTCTGAACTATTCCGTTGATGAGGCAGTACTCCTTTTTCTTCAGGGTGATTTTTCCCTGGTCACTTTTTTGTCTCAGAGCAGGTTGATGAATTTATAAAGATAATGTCTTCAAAATATTTTTTTTAATGCCTAACTGGTTCAGCAGAAAACTTATAACTTAAAACTTATCTTGTTCTACCACACTAACTTATTAGGGGTCAGAGGAGATCACAGGGTGTTCTGCAGTGCTTGTGTCTTCTGCTTTCACACAGGAATTTTGCAAATTTTCCATACTGTTTTCTTGACTCTATAACAAGGAATGTGGGACAAAGCAGAACTGGGAACTGCAGCCATCTCTGAAGCCTTTTGTTACATCCTACTGCCTGTTACAGGATATGACTTTTCCTCTTCCACAATTAGGTCTACAATGGGAAGAGAATTCCTTCCATTCCCACCAGACTTGAATCTCCCCTCTGGTGTGTTGTTACAGTACAGATTTCTAAAGTACCAGACAGCAGAGACTATACCAGCACTCTGGGCAGCATAAGAAGAAATGGAAAATATGCTGTATTGTCCTGTTTGGGCAGCAATTTTCAGACTCTTCAGGACATGTATTTTTATTGGAGGTAAACTGACCCTTAAATGTAACTCAATTACATACAAAAGGATTAAGATTATCTTTAATTCTCCTCTTAAGTCTAGTTAAATTTTGGTTAGTTCTGGCACATGCTTTGCCTTTTGTTCTACTTCATTCATAAAATGAGGGAAATGATAGAAAAACAATATTGGGGTGATTGGAAGAAGACCCTGAAAAGTTCTTTTGCAACTTCTTCTTCCTTTCCAAGCCAAGAATGAAAATTTTCTTTGATGGATATTTTTAGTGGAGCTGGGATATTTTTTTGTTTTCTATGTTTAGTTGACTTCCAAATTTTCAAGAACGCTGAAAATTTTAATGATCCTAAGAATATTTTTTAAATTATCTGTCTCCTCTGTATGATAACCTTTTGTTTCTTTCCATTTTTGTTCACTTTCTCATTCTTCTTTTCTTGCCCCTTCATTCTTCAGAGAGAAAACTATTTTTGCAGTCTTCAGGAAGAAATTCTCTTCCAGTCAATACAAAGTGTGCATTTAGAGTCTCCAGCATTTAGTTAGGAGTCAGCTGTTAAGTTCACCTTAGTACCTACAAGTAGGTTTGGTAGAGCTGTTACTTCCTCTGCATTGCCCACTGCCTTGCTTTCTGCAAAACAACCCAATCCAGTAAGATTAAAGAGTTTGAAAACTATATAGAGGTCGTCCTGTTGTGCCAGTTAATTTTCTCATATTAGTGTATAGTATTCTGTGACCCTATAATTTCTCATACATTCTCTTGATTCTGTGTATTGCCTTCTCTTCAAAGCTTTGCCTTTTCCCCAAAATGTTTACTTGTGCATCTCTTTTGTCTTTCTGCTCTTAGGATTCTTTATACTCAAGGAAAGAAAACAGGTTGTTTTGCTGTCTCTAATTTGATCCAAATATGGGCCATGTGAGGTGTTGCAGATTATCTGTGATTTTAATCTATTTTTTCCATTCAAAAAGCAAGAATTTTAAGTACAGTAGTAGCTGAGAAAAGGTTGAGGTATTGATGTTATCTTCATGAGGTCCAAAAGAGTTTGTAAAGCTTGATAAAAATAGGACAATGTCTTTGTAATAGAAATTACGCTTGCTACCATGCACAAAAAGGTATCTGGAGTTATGGCAGTGGCAATCTTTTTCTTTGTTTTTGGATTGTTTTGGTTTGGTTTTAGTTTTGTCCCCAGTGCACAGCTGATGCAGCCCACCTGCCACACACAACCTGGCCCTCTGGCCCGCTGGGGTAGCTCCTGCAGGCAGGTACCGGCTCCAAGAATGTGCTGCTTCCTGGATACAAATGTCCCAGAAACGCAGCTAGGGCTGTGAGGCCCTTCTGGTAGCGTCCACATCCAGGAGAGGTAAAGGATGAGAGGGAGTCCTTATGTTGATGTAGGGAAGAGGTTTATTGTAGGGTCCCAGGCGACAAGGCAAATGGCGAGGATCCAACAAAAAGCAGAAATCACAGGTGTGCAGCAACTTAAATACAGGGGAGGTCCCGAGGGAGGGTACAACGCATCAACCAATCAGGGCATTCCAGGGGAGGAACATGAGGCGGGGATGAATACATAATCAACCAATGAAGGGAAATGTAGGCGGGGAGCAACATGTAAGAACAAATCATGTCTTAAGGGAAGGGTAACTGACATGGAGGTTTCTGGAAATTTGGGAGGGGCTAGGGAAAATTGACAATGCCATGGGAGGGGATTCGGGAGACTGATAGGGAACAATCTGGAAAAGGGGATGGGACAAGGGCAGATTGATAGGGAAAGAGCGGGAACTTGGACAACTGATATTACAACAAACAGGGGGGAACAACACTGGAATAAACCATTAATAAGAGAGGGAAACAACAATAAAATAACAAACCACAACACACAGTAATTTCTAAAATTATTTTGAAAAGCAAGTAGTGAATGTTCTCACAAATATCTGCATTAAGCTACTGCTTACGTAAAGACTGTGATATGAAATTGAAACCTGGTTGAAGTGGTGTTTAATGCAACCTGATACTTTTGAACAGAAAATGATCTGATCTGATACTGTTCTTTTTGTTCCTGATGTAGTTTAATACTTATTAGAAAAGTTTTTCTGTTTTTACTGTGGTGAACCTGATGATGAATTTTCCCATTTACAAGAACATTGGGAAGTTTCTTAGATGGAGGCAAGTGTTTTAACTTTGTTATACTTAGTACAAGTGACAACTTGTAGAAACTGAGAAACTGGACCAGTAAATTAATCAGGTTTCCAGATGAAATAAATATCTAACCCAGAGCTTGGTCTAGGAAGTGTCTTTTAAAGGATCTTTACAGTAAAGAAACTTTCTTAAGGTGGACGAAAAACCCAAAAGAGTTATGAAGCTATCAATTGCATATAAAATAGACCCTTGAAAAGCAAATGGTTGGAATGAAATGACCTGATAGTTATCTAATGATTTTTAAATGAGGTCTAGGGCTTCTACCTTGGAATTAGAATGAAAGATCTGACCTATTGGATCATTGGGTTACATGAAACAAATTAGAAAGTGCTTGTGCTGAGGAATAATGGCTATTTCTGGCTACTCCAATTGTGTAGATTTTTTAGAATCAAAACTATTTGAACTTAAGGTACTAAACATGTCACAAAACGGTGACCGCCCAAAGTGCTGTACTATGGCATTTCAAGTGTAATGTATTTAAGGAAAGTTGATGTTGCCCAAGTACACAGAAGAATATGCCAAAGGGAAAAAAGAACATTTGATTTTTGTGCGGAGGAGTCTACAAGGTAAACTAGACAAGATGCAACTGGTAGTATAATGTATACATGAAATTTGCATTACCCACTGCAAGGTCTGAAATGTAACACAAAAAACTTTTTCTTGTGGCTTTTCTCAAAGTCTAGATCAAACAGATACTCTAGTTGCCCAAATTTTTTGCTGAGATTCTAGTAGGAATCAGCTTTAAAATGAAATTAAAACCGTTTAGGAAGGGAATTCTATGAATATATTTAAATTTCTTGAATTGGAAGAAAGTACAAAGACTGCATCTTCTTCTGCAATAGGCAGAAAAAAGCTAGAAGCTAGGAAGCCAGTAAAATATGAATATAGTAAGACACGAAGTAGATATAGAAAAGTGGGAAGGTATATTGAAACTTACTAGACAAATCCTTGCTCTCCAGCTACCAGCTAGAGAAATTACATTTTTGAGGTTTGAAGATCTCTGATAACATAATGTAGTCACAGAATTTCATATCTGAATTATCTTGGGGTTTGCTTGCTGGTATTAGTTTGGAGCTCTGTGTTTTATAAAAAAAAAATAAAATTAAAAGTCATTCTTATATAGAATGAAGTTTGAGAATAAGTAAAACCTGTTGCAGATTTAGTCGGCCTCACCAGCAGAATTTATCTGAAAACAAATACATCAGCTAGAAAAGGAAATACTAAGGAACAAAATGCTTACCTATCTATTAACAGAGAGAGGTCTTAGGATTGATGCCTAATATATTCTGCTATTTTCTGTAGTAAGAGAGTTAGTAATACAGAGTAGGTTTAGTAAGGAGTAGCAAGCTAGTCTGTTGCAAGAGACAGTAACACACCTGACCAGTTTTTATGTGTTTTCTCACTTCCAACATGTTCTTGCTTCTATTGAATTGAAATAGTCAGTCCAGGCAGAGCGAAAAGGAGGCAGGAGCATGGTACAAAAATATGTCAATGCTTACAGTGAAAGACTGCTTTTTAAGTGAAACTTTATTGGAGAACAGAACTGTCTGAAGTCTGCTCTTCCGTTTCTTGGGTCTACCTTATTCTTAACTCAGAAATTTTCTTAGTCTAATGTTCTTAGTTTTTGGGTTGTGGGTGTTTTTTTCTTTTTACCATTTTTGTTTGTTTGTTGGCTTTGTTTGTGGATTTTTGGTGTCTTGTTTTTTTTTTTTTTTCCTTTAAAAAATTTTCTTAGCAAATAACTGTAGGTTACTTTAGAAACAGTCAAAACAGAAAAATCGTGTGGTTTTATTTTTTTACTAGTGCAACTTGAATTCAATGTGTTTATAAAATGTCTCATGCTGTGCAATCTGTTTTTAAGGAAAAGGATATAGGAAATCATTGATTCCACTGTAGAAGGCAAAATTATTATTTTTTTAATGCCTTTTCCATCCAAAAGGTTTGGACTCCTCTTGGCTGGAGGATCAAAGTAATTGCAGCATGATGGGTAGGGTAAAGGTTAGAAGAGCATACGTGAATGAAAGTGCTAGTGGAATTTTTCTTGCTAATATAATGACTAGGACACTTGTACACTTGCAGCTGGACCATGTATTTTTTTATGAAAATTATTTAATTATTTGAGCATTAATATTCTAAAACCTTTTCTTACCCTATTTCATTAATTTTGGGTGCAGTATTTCTGAGCTATAAGCAAGAAGCAATATTAGCTGTAACCTTATATAACAAGGGACATGGCTGGAATTCATGACTCCTGAATCCCTCTGCCCTGTAGGTTTATTAAAGCTCTGTACGGACCTTTGCATCTTATTGACTCCCCTGCGCAAACAGTTTAAACTATGAACTCTTATTATGGCAGTTGCAGTAAGAATGATCTGTAATATCCAGGAAAAAGTAACTTTTAAAAAATTATTTAAACAAGTAATTTTTTTTTTTGTTAGAAATAGTTGTCTGAATTTCCAGATGATAAATATTTTAGAAAAGTGCAAGCACCAGGACTGCTGTCTGACGTGGCTCGCCTTTTCCACCCGAGCTCGGCTCGCCCAGCCAGCTCTCCAGGCGAGACCGGCGCCGAGAATGGGCCGCCTCCCGGATGGCAGAGAACCAGGAGCGTGGCTAGGGCTGAGAGCCCTCTTGGCTGACAGCGTGTCCGGGGAAGAATAAAGGATCAGGGGGAGTCCTTTTGTGGGTCCAGGATAGGTTTATTGGAGGAACGGGGGGAACAGGAGGTAACCGAAGGGCAGGGGAGGATACCACAAAAGGCACAGAGAAAGGACTTGCAGCAACTTAAATACGGGACCTCCCCCAGGGGAGGGTACATTACAGCAACCAATCATAACAGCTCAGGGGCATAACATAAGGCGG
>VWZS01008134.1:35907-58186 GCA_013397075.1 Rhabdornis inornatus | reverse complement strand
AAAAAAAGATTCTGAGTTACTACTTTTAGAACAAGAACATCATGATGATGGGAAATGCTGACCTACCAAGTGGCACCTAGTCCTATGAGGCACATTTCTTTTCACTCTGGAAAACAATATTGTCCCAGAAACAGATGACATGCTAGGAGAACTTTGAGACTATTTTAGAACTTTAAATATTTCCATGTAAAAATCTGAATCATATTGTGGATAGGAACCCTAATGTCCGTACTTTAGCCTTTGGGGCTTAATAAACTTCAGGAGCAACATAATCACTTCTCAAAATATCTGTATGTTTCCACTTATATTTGGCCTGTTTTGGGGTCTTAGATTTAAATAACTGTGCATTGAAGAGGGAGACAAGTACAGGAAAAAAACTGACAGCAACAGATACACCTAAGCACAGGCAAAATGTTGGATTGATTCTTTTCACTAACAGAGCTATTAAGAGTTAAAAAGTGTAGCACTATGTGGAAGCAGAGGCACCATGATGTGCACAAATACTAGGAGATAGTCAGCAATACCCAAGGGTTTGATTTGTGGTCTGCTTTTACTTGCTAGTTTTTTGTATTTCAGCCTGTGACACATTGCTTACAGCCTCTGTGACTTACTCTGTGAAGTGTAACTGGAACAAGTGATAAAACCTAAGTGTATTACCTGAAATAGATATATCCACTTTATTCCAAGGCAACTGACTTTTATTTTAGCTTGGTATCAAGCCCAAGAAACAGTTTATTGCTACATAAGATTTCTCTTGTTTTAAAAAGGCATTGCATTTTAGAAATAATTAGAATTGAGTACATTTGAAGATAACATAACATGGTCTTCATCTTGATGAAAAGCTATTTGGTCCTTAATTATGCACACAGTTTATTAGATCCATACTGATCACGATCTAAACCCAAAAGATTAAAATGTGTGCTTGTAAAAGACCAGAGTGTACAAGAACTGAGATAACTTATAGCTGACCAAATTAGAGCATATTTTTCATGGAGATAACAGATGGCTTCCCAGCACACAGCCAACACGTTGGAAAATATTCAGTTCCTCCTGTGAAAACTCGAAGTTTTACAACACCAAACACAAGACAATGGTTTGAAATTATCCATCAGTTGCCCCAGTTTGTGCTTTTTTAGGTATAACTAAACTGATTAGAATCACATTCTAAAATACTTAAACCTTGTTATTTAAGTATATTGATATCATTAAGTACATGTATAGCACGAACAATCTCTGCTCAATGTATTCAAACCTTTTTCTGAAGAAATGGAATAGTATCTTGTAAAAGAAATAAGAAAAATGGAAGTTGGCATGAGCACTGTAATGTCTAAGTTAGAGGAAGAATTAACTCCCACACAGAATAACATGGGCTTTATGTTGGCCTATGGCTTCATTTCAAGATTGTCTCAAAAGTATTTTAGGTTTTCTAATGCAGATGCCCAAAATAAATGAAGAATATGTGAATTCATTTCCTTTTCAAAGGAGTTAGAATGCAGATATTACATTCAGTGGAACTGTAACGTAAGTGTTTATACCTCCATATAATACAAATTCCCATGTAATATAAAACTGTGATTTATACAATTCTCAGATAAATATAATGTCTGCTGTATATGGACATATTCCTTTAGGACCAAGTTCTCCTTTCAGAACACTGCACCATAAATGTGTATTGCCTGCTCAGCACTTGTTCTGCCAGAAATTAACTTTGATAAATGTCCACAAATAAAAGGAGTCATTCTCTGAGAAAGAGAAATGTAGCACTGATTAAAAACAAATGCTCAGAGAGATGCCTGCCTGTTCAAGGAAATTGTTCAGTGCCTGGATGAGTTGACCATCACATTTGACCATTTCTAATGTTCTGACCAAAGCAGGGTCCTAAACCACACTGCTTCATGAACAGTAATGAATTGTAAATTAAAGTCAAATTAGTGATCTCAAGGAAAAATACTATTATATAAACTACCACTATCTAATCATAACTTCTCCCTTATTAGAAATCTCACAGGAAGATATAAAGAATAAAATGTCTTTATTTACAGAATTTATCATTTTTGTTATGAGAAGAACTGATTTTTTTATTTATTATTTTATTTGCAGATAATTAAATTATTTCAAAAAACGGATGATAAAGGAGAACAGCGAGAATGAAATTCCACATTCTGAGCTTGCTCTGTACATTTAAAGAAATTTCTTTCCTTTGTTCAGAAAAGTGGAGAATGGACACTGCATTTCTTTTCTCCAGCAAAAAGATTTTTCTTTACTCATCAAACTTATTAAATAGCTGCATTCTTAATTTATTACCTTCCTTAGAATGGAGAATAATACTGAGCAAATATATAATTCAGTCAGTCACTGACTGGCTGGGAGCATGAGGTTTCTGTGTTTTAAGGATATGCAAACACAGATAAGGTAATATGGCAAATTCAGATGACCCAACAGGATGTCAGAGTAGATGTCTCATTGAGAAGAAAGGTTGGGATTCCAGCTGAGGGTAATATTGTGCAACAGCCTCTGAAATCATTGTGTGTGCTGGCTGAGAAGTGTAAAAACTGTAGCACTTTTCCCAGTTTCAGGCTTCTGGGTAAAACAATTCAGTGAGTGAGGGAACCATGAATTAATTGAGAACCCAGAACCTATGGGCTAACCCGTTCATTAGGAATAAATTAGTCCTTCTGCCAGAATCATCTTGGACTGCTGGCTTCTGAACTGAAATCCTTCAAGTCTCAGCACAAGTGAAGAGTAAAAATAACATTTCCTTTCTGTTTAATAGAGAGAAGTGGGTGAGCAGAGGTCATGAGGAGAGGAGACAGTGAGAAACCTTGATACCCATGACCATGGCTGAAGCAGTTTTCCAGGACAGTCATGGAATCACATCTCTGCACTGCCTGAGTTCTGCAATCATCTTCTCAGAGGGTTATGATGGTTCATCAGGATGCAGCTGTAGTTTGTACAAATTATATCAATTTCAGCTGTTTACCTTTACCAAGGTCATAATCTGTTTAAGAGAAAATAATTCTGTAGGGGTACAGATCAGATCAGGAAGCTCTGGATGATCATATGAAACAAACTTGGAATTTTAAATCTGGCTTAAAGTTAAAAAAAAAAAAAATGCTGGGAAATAAATAATACCATGAAGTTATTATAGTTAAATAATTAGCACTTGAATTGAAAAGACTGCCTATACTCTTCTACAACTAACTTGCTGTCACATCTGCTTAACAAGATGTAATTTTCACCCACACACATTTTACTTTCAGTCTGTGGCTTTTGCTGCACAGTTTGAAAATAAGGCAGTATGAGATGCAATACTGCATTCAAGAATGCTTAGAAATGACATGGTGAGAAAGACACTTGACAAGAGAATGTAAAAACGTGTCTCAAACCAAGATATTCCCTTTTATAACTTAATTTTGCATCTTTGAGTTACACAACATTTAAATTGCATTAGCTGTCCTCACACACAACTCCTCAATTTAAGCATTACTTGAGTTTAATGTTCTGCTTTTCATTTTGAGATTTATGAAAGAAAAGGGATAAAGTTTTGTTGAGAAAGAGAATGAAATATATGCATTAAAAGTGCTCTTTTCTCTATGATATAATACACTAGCAAGCAAATGTACTGAGTACAGTTATTCTGATTTTTTAATAACGACTGATTCTGTAAAGCCTCAAAAGAACTTGTCAGACTATATTCTAAAGTAGTCTGGGAATCTGAGTATATTGAAAATCTAGTAATTTTCTATTCCATAAATCCTGAACATTATAATGAGAGGTAAGAGACTTTTTGCAGATGACTTAGCTTATTAAAATATCAGTTCTTGGACTTAATACTTCTTGCTAAACATGTTAATAGCTTCTCATAAGAGACCTTAGCAATGCTATCTGGTGTCAAAGTAGGAAAAGAAAGTTTGAAATATAATTAAATTAGACTGGATAAGTGTATTATAAAATTATTAAAATAAAAATGTAATATAATGTCATCATGACATGAAATGATAATCAGTAATTGAAATATAAAGATGTAGGTATTGGAAAAAAAAAGTTGAAAAGAGTTCTATGCTTAAGTGAAAAACAGACAATTTCATGGCAAAGACAGGAAAAAAAAAAGTGATTGTTGGAAGAAACAATCTTTGTTGAGTTCTATCAGGGAGACACTGACTTTATAGGAATCTTTACTGATTATAATGGGAATTTAATTAAGTTCTTTAAGAGCAGTAGCTTTGCCAGAAGAGGTGAAAACAATGACCAAAAAAGAGAAACACAAAAAGAATAAAAGCATAGCTATAGACATTATTAAATTAGATACGCTTTCACAGTAGAGAACCTGCAGTAAAAGATTGCATGAGGAAAAAGCAAAATAATAAAGAGGAGATGAAGGATGACACAGGAAAGCAGTGGGGGAAATGTTTATAATAAAAACAAAAACTCCAAAATGTGTACAACTTTTAACTTATTCTTCCACTTAGCTCTATCAGAGATGCATTGTGTTAAAATAACTCAGATTTATCATCGCCCCAAGCTAAAATAAAATAGTTACTACCAATAATTCCATCAGGAGCTAACGCACTGACTGAGATTGTATCCTAGCTGTGGAAACCACATCTTCATCATTTTTTTGCCATTTTTGCTCCTGAGGAGACCTGTTAATTGCACATATATTATTCTGGAGTATTGATTGTTCTATTCTGTGAGCACAGGAGAAGAAATCAAGATCAGCTGGGGCCTCTGGGAACAGGTAATGAGGCTTGACTTTTCAGAGTTGTGTTCCTGCTGCAGCCATCCACATGAACACAAGGTACAGGGTACTCACTCTGCCTCTTCACTGCTGGGAGAACAGAAAAAAAGCATGGCAAAAATATTATTTACCAGCCTTCAAGGGTTAATTTTCACGTGGAAAACATGGATCACAGCTCAAAATCAGTGAGAAGACATTAACTGCTTCTTATGTTCAAAATGACAGCTACTTTAGATTGGATATTAGCAGGAAAATCTTCCCTTTGCCTGGGTCCCTGGAAGTGTCCAAGGCCAGGTTACACGGGGCTTGAAGAAGCCTGGAATACTGGAAATTGTCTCTGCCCGTGGCAGGTGGTGGAACTGGATGATCTTTAAGGTCCTTTCCAACCCAAACCATTCTGTGACTCCACAATTTTAAAATGACCCATCTAAAACATGTGGAAAACTCTAATGCCTGGGAATGTCAACCAGCCAACCATTTAGCCAGAGCCTGCTCTGAAGAATACACACAAAAAAGATATTAAAAAAAAAAAAAATACAGAATCATAAATACCCATAACACACTTCTTTGCACATCCCAACAACCATGACACAATTTCTGGCACTTCCCACTTGGTGAGGAAAGGTGAGCTCAGGCAGCTGATCTGATACAGAGATCCTGTTTTCCAACAACACTTTTCACTTTTGGTTGCAGGCACACCTCCAACCCCCCCTTATTTTATGAACACTTCTTCAATGGGAAGTGTCGTGACCCTCATGACCCTTATAAAGTCCCACCTTTGAGTTGTTGAAATCACTTTATTGTTTTCTCTCGTTTTATCACGTGCTATTTCTCTCATTCACTGTTGGGAGAGGCATCAAGATTACCAATATGAATTATGAAGGAAAAATTCTTATGTTTTTTGAATAATAAAAGTTACAGCTCTGCAGATGCAGTGGAAGAACTCAGCAGCTGCTGCCCAAAACTAGCAATTTAAAATACAGAAAGACAAATCAAGAGTCAGAAATAAACAGAGAACAGAACAAATGTAAAGGTATTTCTTACAGGGTTATGTTAGCACTGCAATCTTTTAAAATCAGAACTTTGTCATTAATGCTGCCAACTAATTAGTAACCAGTCATCCAAAGTCACTCTTCCTATAATTCTCTTAAGGGCAATAAAATGAACCACATATTAATTTGTCTCATTATGTTCTCCATTGGGATCATCTGAGGTCTCAAATTTTTATTGCAATACATGAAATTTTAACAAGTGTAGCTTGAGAAAGAAACTATGACCTTTCTAGCCTACTCTGAGCATTTAAAAACCAAAAGGAATGTTTTTTGCGTTTGATTTTTCAGAGATTGGAGAGGGAAATGAATTAATCAGTGTCATGGATAATCACTGCTGATCTTCCTATTTTTTGATTTGACAAGGTGATGTAGAAATTTGCCTGATTTCCAAATGAAGAGGAGATTTTCATGTACTTCATATCCTTCAGGGTTTTTTTCTTGTCAGCACTGTAAGTCCACTGCTGCGTGCTCCTCATTGGAAGGGGAAATCAAAACCAGAAATGGGAACAGGTAACAGTTCTGCAGAAAATGTTCTGAAGTTCGTAGTGGGTAATGAGTGACATTTAAAAAATGAGGAGGGTGACATTTTAAGTAAATCTTATGGCAGTATGCTGAAAGATAAGGTTTCATATAACAGGGGTATTCATCTCTGCTCCATTCTGGACTAATCTGGGATGGAATTTTACCTTTGTAAACTCCATTATGAGACAGATGCTCACAAATTGAAGGTAATCCATAGCACTCCAACAGCAGTCCTGAAAGATTTCACTATCCAACACATGGAGGAAGTTGAAGGGTCTGGCCTATTGCAATCCAGAGGAAAGAAAAACTGAACTGGGAAGGGAACATCTTGGTTTTTGCAGTAGCTCTTAATGTATTATAAGAAAAGAGCGATCAGCACTTTTTTTATTTTTTCTTTTCTTTTTTTTTTTTAATGGAGATTTTTAAAAGTCAGTAAGAGTTTCTTCAGAAAACCTCTGCATTGTTCAGGGATTACTTCCAGAAATTTAGAGTTATTGTTTCTCTCACTCTATGAAATAATTTTGAGTGAAATTTTACTTAATGCAACTACATATCTACTGTTAGAAAAATAAGCTGAAATTAAAAGATGGACTTAATTTGTCCTCCAAAGACTGATCTACAGTGGCAACACTGTATTTAATGGAAGTCTCAAAAACATTTACAAGCACCTAAAGTTTTCTGGAAAGCAGTTCTGATGGTCTTTTATATGAAAATAAGTAAATGTGAACACACATTTAGGGTTAAGCATTCTATAGTGTCTAACCTTGTTTTTCTTAAGAAAAACATTAGACAAATCAAACTAGACTAAAGAAAACAAAAAATAGAAAAAACTTTTTTTCTTCCTCCTTTTTTTCCTGGTCAAAATTCTTCTACCTGTCCAGTTATCTGTCTCTGTACCCGATTTAGTCATATGCATGTCAGGCAGGACCAATATTTACTGTTTAGGGAACAAGATTTTTTTAAAAATATTTGTTTCTGTACATTTCTTCAAAGAACCATACCTTTGAGATTTTGGATCAAGGAATAATATCTGAATCACTGATGAGTTAGCACGCTCTGCTGTGTATAATTTCATCCATACTAGGTTTGATTTTCTAAATCTCACTGTGTAAAGGTATGTAAGTGCTTTCTTTCCCAGATGACAAATTATCATCTCACTATAAAAACATATGATGCCTGAAATTCAGAGGAGAAGCCAAGACTTTACTTTAATCATACAAGCACCATGACTTGCCTGGAATAAAAAAGCAGAGTTGACTAAACCCTGAGTTGCAATTTCCTGTCAATCCATCTACTGGGATTAGTCAGCTCACACCAGTGTAAAGATTGTCTACTAGGAAACACATTTCTGAGGGATGAGATGCTCTAAGAATGCAGTGGTAGTCAGAAAAAAAATCTAATTTATGATAACAGCTTTCTCTAGAACAGGTAACCTTCAAACCATCAGAGATATTCACACAAGATACATTTTCTTATTAGAAATCCTGTCTCAACAGCACAATGATAGGTGGGTTTTTTTGCTTGTTTGGGGTGGTTTTTTTGGTTTTGTTTTTTGTTCTTGGTTTTTTGGGGTTTTGGGGTTTTTTTGGTTGGGTGCTTTTTCTTTCATTTTTTTTTAATTTTTCTTTTTTTTTTGGTAGTTAAAGAAGTTGCTGTCAATACAATCAATACTGTCAGGATGAAGAACATGAAATCTAATGAGCATCTCTATTCTAATCATACTTATTAGTGCAATTTTGGTTGTAATTTCTGTCTTCTATTAGTCATGCATATTTTGAGAACTGACACAACTGAGCTCTACAAATGACGTCAGCCTCGTGATTTCTTCAATCACGTAAATATTGCAACAATTTTTGAGATTCTTTGAGCTGCAGACAGCATAGGGATATTCTTTTTGATATTCTTATGCTTCTCACATTCTATGGTTGTCCATCTGTACAGCAATTGCTATGACTTCTGCCAAATTTTGTGCAGTTCCATCATCTGCCTTGCTGCTATAATAACCTACTGAGTGTTTAAATCAAGGAACAACTGAAGGGTAATATTTCTTTGGGCATTTTCAATGTGCATCAGTCTCTTTAGAGCCAAAGAAGTGGTGTATGATAGCAGAGAATTCTTCAAAACCCAGCACCCTTACAGGCCATAATTCCAGCTATTCCCTAAGCCAGCACTGTAAAAGCTCTCTGGACTAAGGATACCTGTGAAATTCCATTGATTTTAGTGGGTGGAAAACCAAACCATTAAAGTACATTTCACAGATTTTTCCACAATGTGTGGGTCCTTTGGTTTGATTATTTTTTTTCTTTGTATTTCATTGCACCTCTTTATAATCTCTTTTTCCTTCTCAACAGTGTTAGTGTTTATGGTTTTTCCACAAAGTTAATGTCACACCTCCAATACAAAAGTTAAATCAACCCCCAAGGGGAAATTTTATATATATTTGCACTTATTTCTCAGTATTACTTCAGTACTCCAGTAAAAAAGAAGGAAAAGACAAATTGGAACAAAAAAAACTTAACTTCAACAACTTGGAAACATCCCTTTAAAATACCACTTTGACTCAGATAATTATTCACTGTCTCACTGTCTTACTATTGAACACCATGTGTTACTGTGGCTGTGACACTGCATTGAATTAATAAATAAATTATTCCATTGCTTTCCCTGTATAATGTGCAGTATTTATCCAAATGCAGTTTGTNAATGCAGTTTGTATTCTGATCTGACTTATTCCAGCCTAGATGAAGAGATTTTATTTTTCTCCTGGGTTGTTGCAACTATGCAGATTTTGAACTATCTGATCTGGTTTCATCTGATCTAAAAAAACCCAGCTCAACACTTTTCATTACTGAGAAGCATCTAAAGGCAACTATAAATCTAAGCAGAAAAGGTCATTCTTAACATGTTTCCTGATTTAAGCATCCAGTGGATTAAAGAAGCAGATGGGCAGACTGAAAATGTTTGTTGATATGCCAGAACAAAATGGATGCCACCTGAGCTCTAAAATAAATCTACTGCTATTCCCAAGATCAGTTCCCTCTGGCCTCAAAAATGTAAAAGCTAAAAAGATCAATATCAAATTTTCAGTGATGTAGTTTTTCATATTGGAGAACATGCTCCATCTGTTGGAATGTGATTTTCAAGGGACTGGAAAAGACAGGAAGAAATTCAGCTTCCTTTAAAGAGCCCTATGTCAGTGCATTAAGAACAGGTAAATCAGGCACAGAGTTCTTTTAAGTACCTGAAATTGCTAATCTCCTGCTTTGTGTCTTCCCATGGTAGCTAGATTTCCTCCTTGGAGATGCTCAGATGTCCCTGCAACATTCATCACAGTGATGCCTTTTTAAGTGTATATCCATCACCTTAAAATTAAAGTGACAAATGATATTTAGTTGCTGCCTTAGGATTTTAAATTGGTTTAGCAAATTAGCAATGGAGATGGAGAGGCTGCTTTTTACGGAGATTTATCTGGTACAGTTTGAGAGAAAGTAATTTCTCCTGACTGCTCAGTCAAAATACTCAAAGATGAAATCATTACACTGCATTTAGCACGCAGCCCAAAGTTTTAATTGGATTTTCATCATTGCCTTGGAACAGACAATAGAAGGGAGAGCAAAGAGGCTCCACATTACCAAGGTTCCCCAGTCAACCTGCCACAGACATGATGGACACAATGCCTAAAGGTTTTGTTTGTTGTTTTTTTTTAGCTTTTAATATATATTTTAATGTATTTGTAGCTTTGTAGACTATTAACACATAATTATAGCTTCCAGTATTTTTCCTGTCCTCTCCCACAGTTTAACAAGCCCTTACTAAAACAATTTTGAAATTTTTTTTTAGTCTAGCAAACACATTTGTTTTTGCACCATATATCAAAATCACAATAAAATGTAGGGCTAAAAGATCAGGGGGGCCTCCAGTGATGCAGAACCTGGGTGGAAATTACCTAACCAACTGCTCTTCTAACTGGACAATATTTGTTAGATGTATTAACTAAATAACTTTATAAAAATTGTAGAAATACTGTATCATGTGTGCATACCCCCATATTGTGAACTTCGAAGTTTTCAATTAAAAATTTGCTTTTATATTACAATTTTAACACTGTTTGGAAAACTTTTGTGATTTATTCCAGGGAACAGACAGATGCCTGGTCTGAGAGAAGCCTGATAGGAAAAGATCCTGTTGACTTTTTCTGGAGAAATGAAAAAGAAAAAAGAAAAAAATAAAAAAAAAGGAAAAAACATATAACTAGTTAAAGTGAGAAGTTCTGGAATTTGGAATAGAAAATATTATACCTTAACCCTGCTTTGCCTTGCATTGCCTAAACTCTTATTCTGTGCAGCTTGTGATGTTTGTGCATATTTTCACTAAGGTCTTTCTCCCACCGAGGAAAGGCTTTTGTCACCATCAGGAGCTGTGCATGTGCTGCCCACCTTGGTGTCTGACCTGAGAAATCATGCTGAAAAAGCATCTAGTCAAAAAAGAAACCCAAATTCACATCATGTGTGAGAAGATCCTTCTCTAGGTTGAGGGACTTCCACTGGAAATGTGTCACTTGCCTTCCTGGAGGGAGTGGGCAAACAGAGCTTTGATCTTACCAGAAGGACTTCTTTGAACTTTATAAAAAAAAAAAAACAAAAAAAAACCAACAAACCTGCTTAAGACTTATCTAACAAAGTCAGCAATATTTTAAAGTACATTAAAAGGATGAGGTTAGCAGCGTGGAGACAAGTACTTGGAATAAGATCCTGATCATTTGTTCATGCTGTGTCTTGGATTACTGATTTTTGTGATTGAGACACAGCTGATGTCTCTGGGTTTTATTTTTGCTCAGACTTTTCCTAACCCTAGTGCAACTGTTAGAAATTCATTGTGAGTGTTTGCAGGGAAATTTGATCTGCAAGGGCAGTTTTCATGCGGTGTTGCCCCACAGCTTTGACAGAAAATGCAATGCCTCACAGAATAAATTTTCTCATGAATGAATAGATCTGTTGTATTTTCTACAAGTTTTCATCTCTGTCAGAAGAATACTGATGAGTAATTATGTATTTTAGTGACATTTTTCAAAGAACAAGGATGGGATGTAACCTATATTAGTTTGGGCTTAAGGGTCTGAAAGCTACTGAAGTCAGAATAAAATAATTTAACCTACCTGAACTTTTTAAGGAAACATTCTATCTGTAGTGAGGGGGAGAGTCTTAGGCATTTCTGATGGAATAATACAGGTAACAATAACAATAAATAAATGTCTTAATTCTGGGAGAGAGAGAGCCATTTACAATCTTTCAGGTTTTTATTCGATTAATAACTTTTATTTTAGTAATGACTGAAATATTCAACATAGAATAGCACAAAACCAATTATATCACATTGAACTCTTTCTGCTTTTAAGCCAATTATCATTTTCAATCAGTTCTGATTGTGGCCAGCTTTTCAAAGAAAAGTCACTATTAGATTCCATTTACAATAGATAAAAGAATATGGTGTTTAAACCCTTATTTCTTTTGAGAATTCTGAAAGTTACTAAAAGGCAGTTTATTTTCTAAATTCTCACAATTCTAATTCATTTATTAATGCATGGAACTACAAACTCAATAATTGCAGCTGTGTGAAGATAAAGCACAGGTCTTTCAGACCTTGGAAAATAAAAGTGTTTTTTTTTTTCCCCCCACAATGTCACCTTCAGAGCTTCCTTACAAATTATTTGAAAAACAGAAAGTTATCTTAATTTTCATGACAAGTTGAGAGCAAGGGTCAGAAAGCCAGACTGAAAATACTATTTCAGGTAGCAAACTAGTCAACAGGAGTTGTTTTATATGGAAACTTTCTGCAGGAATGGGAATTTCAATAGGTGATGGCATCAGGGAAAAATCAGATCATTTATAGTAAATTAAATATGAGGCTCCCTGTGAGCTAATAGCAAAGAAAAAATCAAAACCAAAACACAAAAGCAGTAATTGAAAGCAGACCAATATTTTAGGCATGGTTATGCTAATCCCATAATTCATTATGATCTCAGTTTAAGTACAAAAACCTTTCGTAGTGACAGTGGGACTGTCATCCAGTGGGACAGAAGAAGGAAAAACTGTGGGGAATTCAATTGAAAATGGTGGAATTCTGGTGAGAGGAGGGGAAAGATTTTGCTGCGAAATGCACCCCAGGTTAGGATAATTGTGAATATCCATGTGTGAGGAAAATAATTTTGGGGCAAGAAGGAATAAAAGGGGGTAAAGGGAGAAGGTTGGAGAAGCAACAGTTTAGGTGTCGAATTTGGCAGATTGGACATGATCATTAGGGATGTTTGTTTGAGTCTCAAATGTCTGAGATCAGGAAACAGGAGTGAAAACTTCTGTTCTATCCTCTGATCACCTGGGTCTCAGTGTTGGGCTATTAAAAATAGGAAATTTACACACTGGAGGTTTATACAATGTGGTAAAACTCTTCACTCCTATTGTTAGGTTATTCATGTGGACACATTTTGCTATAGTTGCTGCAGATATAATTAAATTGCTTTATAATACCTACAAACTATATGGAAAAAAACCACTCATCCCCATTAAACTTTTATTCCATCCTCTCTAAAAAGGTACATTTTTACGTGAGCCATCTTAACTTTATCCTTCTGTTGACATGGTTTATGAGAGAGTGTTTCATCACAAAGTCACATAAACAACTTTTTCCCCACATGACATTCTGATAAAATAACCTGGTGTTGGTATGAACCTGGGTCATCCACCTACAGACACTGCTGCCTGTAAATTCAGTGCAGATAAAAGAAGAAACAGAATGACTGAAGGACATTTCTGTGAACAGAGGAAGGAAAAAATAATGTTTGATTATGGCAGAATAAAATTTTCTTAGGTGTATGTATGGTTCTTTCTGCACAGGTCCCAGGAGACTCGATAACCTGTACAAATTGATTTTGTTTTCTGAAAATTCCCTTTATTCCTGGTCAAAGTATTTTCTGGATGGAGAACAGATTTGTACAACACAAGGATTTTAAATAATTTGTGTGACCATTAATTCCAAAAGTGTCTTAAGGCACATTAAGCAGAAAAAAAAAAAAAAAAAAAGAATAAAAGAGAGCAAACCCTGAACCACTCATAAGAAAAAAAAAACAAAAACAAAACCAGGAGAAAACAGAAAAGCCATTATTTTTCTATGTGTACCTATTATTGTGCCACTAAAATGTACAACAAATTTCTGTCTCTGTGTAAGCAAGCTCCACATGTATTTGACAGAAGGAATGGATATTTTACAGGGCCAGCAGGTAATTCTGAGTGAAATGTTGAGGTACACAGTCCCAGAGGGCTTCTTATGAAATTAGTTACATTGGAAATCAAAATGAAACTAAATGAGACATGGAAAGTGAAGAAAACCCAGGGGACAGTGGAGATGCTGTTGCTGGCATTGCTACCTTATCCTTTTCTTCTCTCCTGGAGAAAATCAGATTATAACCTGATGATTTATAAATTCTAAAAGGAGATTCAGCACAATAATGAGCTGTACCCTTCCCTGTGTCTTTGTGGGTGCATATTCACATGTACTCCTTGTTTTAGGGGTATAAACTGGGGGCAGGAATGAGGAATTAGGGATATTTGTAGTGGTGGCATTTGTTTCCCCAAGGATGGTGGGGCCTGGGGAGGGCTGAACACCTGCCTGCCCATGGGAAGTGAGGAAGGGATTCCTTGTTTTGCTTGAACACACAGATTCTGGTTTATCTATTAAACTGTTTTTAGCTCAAGCCATGAGTTTTTATACATTCACCCTTCTGATTGTGTTTCTCACTCCACTGAGGAGTGACCAAGCTGCTGCCTGGTGTTTATCAACTCTTTTAACTGGGGTTAAAACATGAACATTCGAAAGCAGCAGAATTACAGAGGGAAAGGATGAGAAAATTTAGATTTTTCTCCCTGCACAGGAGAAGCTTTGGGGTGAGCTCAGGGTGGCCTTGCAGCGCCTGGAGCAGCTGCAGGAAACATGGACAGAGACAATTGCCAAGGGCTGCAGGGACAGCACACAGGGAATGGCTCCCACTGCCAGAGGGCAGGGCTGGATGGGATCTTGGGAATTAGGAATTGTTCCCTGGCAGGGTGGGCAGGGCTGGCACAGGGTGCCCAGAGCAGCTGTGGCTGCCCCTGGATCCCTGGCAGTGCCCAAGGCCAGGCTGGACACTGGGGACAGTGGAAGCTGTCCCTGCCATGGCAGGGGTGGCACTGGGTGGGATTTGGGATCCCTTCTGGCCTTAAATCACCCTTGTGTTCTCCTGTGCTTCCTTAATTCTTTGATTTACTGCACCTTATCATGGTTTTTGAATATATTCCTATCATAAAGCACTTCCACATATCTGTGCTGATCAGTCTTGAGTAGAAACTATGACAAAGTTTTCAGATACACTCTCTGAAAAGCAATTCAAAGATAAATAGAAGAACAGTTGAGATTTTTAAAAAAGTTTTTATTTGCATCCAAGAAGTAAAACTGCTGTCTCAGAAGGAACCCTGCTCCATGGACCTGGCAAAGGTGTTTCATAAGAAGTGTTCACAGAATCAAACACCCCTCTGTTATAAGATCAGCAACCTCTGATTGAAAAAGTTTTTTAAGTGTTTAGCATACTGTACTTAAAGGCAATATGAATTACTGTCATGCCTCCATTAGTATTGCTTTGTAGTCCACTAATGTCTAAAGCAGAATGGAAGATTTTCAAAGGGCAGTAAAATCTAAAAAGCTTTCAGCATGAGGTGCAAAATGATTCAAAGGGCAATACAGATAATTTATAATTATACATACCTGTGCAACTAGGATACCATCATAATTTAGAGTTTAATTCATTATCCTGAAGCATGGGGATATTATCATTGCATAACTTACCTGAGATTTGAGGGTTTGCTATAAAGATTTTAAAATATTTTTAGTTAGTCACATGTGTGAATATGTTAACAGAGGATGTTATCCATTTTTGTCCTGTAGCATTCTAGGGGATAGTATTGTCATCCCATATCAGTTTCAGTACAGATAGGAGTACTCAAGCATCATCAAAGTGTGTTTTTTCCCCTTGTTTATTCTGTTTGCATACCTGTGTGTATTCCTCTGGGTTGTTTTTTCTCTATATTACATAAATATATGTAAATATATATATGTAAACACTAGGAAAAAGGCATATTTAAAAGGACAATACTTTCAGAAGTATTTCAAATATATAAAAAGTATAAGAAAGTTTATAGGGTTATTTTTGTTATTTTTCCTTCCTTATGGCATACCTTAATTATTGATTGATTAGATGATTTCCTTAAGAGGCATTGGATAACAGCTTCAAAGAGTGAATACAGAGTGCAAATTTTATTGAATATTCATTATTTGTTGCTGGTTTAGTTTGGTTTGGTTTGGGTTGTGGTTTTTGGTTTACTTGTTCTTGAAAACAACCCTTCCTTTTCCCAGATGTCTGAATTACATATGAACTAATTAAGTCTGATATTCTGTTTTACAGAGAACCCCACAAACTCTTAAGGTATCTCCATCTGTAAAGAGGGTTAAGAGAAAACACCTTGCACTTGGAACACCTTTACTGCAAAACATTATTTTGCAATATTCCAAATATAAGGAAAGACAATTCAGACAGGCTTTTATCCTCTGCACCACGAGGAGCCAGTGTCTTCATCAATACAGTAGATAATTGTGAAATGTGTTAAAAGACAGAATTCATGGGCCTATGGAATCAAATGTATCTGATAGTTCATTTTGTGATCTTACCTTGAGTTTTTTGCTATTGTTCATTGTTGTGTTTTTAGGAGAACCATGCAAAAAAAAAAAAAAATTCTTTAGGTTCTTGCCCCAAACCAAAAGGCAACTGGAAGATAGAATTCAAGGCAGAGAAGCTTCTCTTTTTGAGTTCACAGAAAGGAAATAATTTTGTTAAAATCTTCTCCAACCTCCAGTTGTCTTTACACTAAATAAAAGTTTCAAAGACTGTTGCACAGCCTGTTTCTCGCAATAAACGCTGTCCAACTTGTCTTTTAAAGTGCTTTAAAAATGTCTCAAAGAATTCTAAGTCGTTAGTGGATTTCCCCCCCTCTATTTTTCCCCTTGGGATTAATGAATAGTACAGATTTCTCTTGCTTTGGTTTTGTTGATTTGTTTGCTTTGTTTTGTTTTTTTTGTTTGTTTGTTTTGTCTTTTCGTCTTTTTATATCACTGTTTTACAGGATGGTAATGGAATTGAAGAAAAAATAGCCCTTGAATATACATAAAATTCCTAACAACAGTCTTGTGGTGATGTAAAAAGCAATTTTGGTCTAGTAAAGACAAGATTATTCTGCAGTAAAATTGAGCATTTTGTCCCTCTGTGTATGAACACATTATGTCTTTCTATGCTTTTGCGCCATGTATGTATAAAAGTATCATTATATTCCCCTCAAATTGAAATACTGGAGGCTAAATATTTCTATGTTCAAGACTGAAGCAGATAAAAAAAATATTTCTACTAGACCTGCTGTTCTGCTTTTATAAGAATCCCGGATCCTTTCTTTTATTAGGGAATATGTATAGAGCTTTAAAGAGTTTAAAGAGGGTTTCAGCTAAATGAAATCACTGCAGTGTAAATTATGTGTAAAATGAGGAAATCCATACTCTTCCCCAAAGTTTCATTGAAAGAGTTTGAGCCATGTAGAAGAGATGACTGAATGAGCACCGTGGCAGTTTAAAATAATTCCTTTATGCATGGGAAATACTCTGCCTTGGCAAATAGATGGGAAATTGAAAGAATATAAACAGACACCATTGTGACAAAGCTGTGGAAATGGCTAGATTCTCGGCTTACTAAACAAGCAAGAGGAATCACTTTAGATCTAACAAATTACATGATATACTTTCCTCAGACAAATTCAAATACTGAAATAAATTAGCATCAAATATATTTTATTTTAAAAAACCATTGGTTTACAATTAATCTCTATATTGATAAGTCTTCCTAGGAATGGGAAAAAAAAAAGGCAAATTAGCCTTCCTATATTTTCTTATAGTCACACATAATTTCATGCTTTCATTATGGAATATGGCAAAAGTCTTTCATCTGAAATAATTATTTATTAGTAGCTATACTGAAGAGTAGTCAAAAGTGTGGTGGACAAAAAAAAACCAAAACCCTGAACAACAGGAGTTCAGGGGTTTGGAGAACATTAATAGATAGCAGGCTCAGATCTAGAGTTCTTTTTCCTGGCAGAGATGAGGAAAGATCATGAAGACATTTTTGCCCACAGTTGTGTGTAGTACAGCACAATAATTAGATGACTCAGTGCTTAACCTTCTAAAATAACTGCTCCCTTATAGCTGGACAGACAGCAGAAACCTGTCCTGAAAACCCTTTTCAGTATCCTCCTCTTCACAGTAAACTGGATTTCTTCATCTCTCTTCAATTTAAGAATATTGCCTGTGTCTCTTATTGCATCCCTTGGCATGCACTTTTCAATTAACACCCTTCCCAGCTGTCATTTAAATCCAATGCTATAAATTTTGTCTTATTTTCCAGGCAGATTGGCACACACACACAGTCATATTAAGAAACCATACTTTTCCACTCACCACTGCTAAGAAAAAATTTTACTCTATTCTCTTTTATGTTGTGCTCGGTGAGATTACTGTTTGAAAAATCTCATGGTGTCTTCTTCAAATCCTGATTTTTAAGGCCTTACAATTTAGTTTTAATTGGTGCTTGTAAAAATTTAGAATGGAAAAAGTGTCCCTTAAAATGCCCTATCCTGTGTAAATTTAATGATGTTAATTAGCTCAGTTTAGTCTGAAGTCTCCATATCTCTATCACCTTCCCTTTTTCAAGAATGTGGATTGAATTATGATCACCATATTAATTGATGCCTGACTGGTGTTGAATTTTATTGGCCCTATCTTCTTGTCCTCATGCACTCTGTGGCAGAATTCAAGGAGAATCACTTAGTTAGAGTTTTTTCCTTAAAGTCACTCAAAGCAAGAATATTAAAACCATTCCTTAGTGTTGCTCTTTTTATATTTGTGAACAATACCTTGAAATGAAATCTTTCTGTGAGATATGCCAGTGATATTGCAAACCTGGCAGGCTTTGGTTTTTTCAGCATTGAATTTGGAAGTTGATCTCAGTCCTGCTGGACAGAGTTTTCACCTCCCGCTCTATCTTAATTTTTTGCAACAACCTGACTGGATTTGGAGAGGATTCTGACAAAAACTTGCAGAAATTTGACTCACTATGACACACTGTAAAGACTGAAATTTGAAATACTGAATATTTGACAGACAAGATGCTTTTGGAGATTGATGGCTACCAACATGCACGTTTGCCTGTTTGTTTGTTTCTAAATTAAGCTTTCTTTTCTCGTTAGCTTTAATTCTATGACACAGATTGACACTCACAGAGCTATATAGACCAAAAGAGTAAAAACGGAAGTCACAAACCAAAACTAAATAAGAAATCATGAAAATTCCACTTATCTCTTTTTCATTCAGTTTTTGGAAACTTAATAGGATTAGAATGCTGATTTAGCATCTCATTGCAGTTTGATTCTGCTATTCCTCTGCTTAATATCAATCAGAACTTTGAAAAGTAACACAAAGACACAAAGTGTATTGAAAGATCATATTGATTTCTCAATCAGAAGTGCATTTCTAAATAATGCAAATGAGATAGAACCTGTTCTTTCCTGAAGATAAAGTTAATCAAGGAAACTGTCAGCATTTCAGCAGAGGTAAAAATTACTTCTGTAATTTTTTTACCTCCTATAGGAACAAGAAAACATTGGCAGAAGCATTTTGTTTCATTTATTTTATTAGTCAAATTACTTTTCCATTTGAATTTTGCTAAAACAGTTTTTCTCAGAGAACAGAAGTGGTGTTTTATGTCACTGAGGTGAGAGGTGGTGTGACAAAAAAGTCAATATTCTGAGCAGTGGCACGTGTTTCCCAGGGAGGCCTGGATCCTCCATCCTTGGAGTTATCCCAAAAATTCCTGGGATGTGGTCCTGGTCAGGACATGGCCTGCTACAGGTCTCCAGCCAGATGGACAAAATGTCTTCCAAAGGGACTTTCAGTTCCTAAACATTCTGTGATTTTTAGTGTATTAGGGGCTAAAATTTAATGGTTTTATAGTTCAGAGTGTTCTGGTTTTATGGCTCTTAGTTATTAGAACTCCTTTCCCTTGGTAATTCACTTAGGTGTGATTAATTTCAATAATTTCACTTTCCAAAACCTGAGCCATTAAATCAGTTTATTTCCAAATTGCTTTCTGTCCTAATGTCACCACAAACCCTCAGCAGCCACAAAATGTGATTGATGAAGTCACAGCCAGGCTGTTGTTTTGCTGTCTGATCACAACACCTCTTTCATGGAATTATGATCTGAAAGGGGTGTAACTGTCATTGGCACAGTGTCAGAACCAGGACATGGGATATTTTATCAAAAAGTGGCTCAAAGCAGCCTCCTGTGAGAAAGCTTGCATGGAATAAAAGCCAATTTTGCAGACTGCTGGTAACTGCTGACTCCCTTCTGTTGAGGTCTGCTGCCCAAATTTTGGATATTGGCACAGGCCACTCGAGGGAGGTACACACCTTGCACACCTCCCCAGGTGAAACATTCACTGTCCAGGTGAAATCTGGCTCCTCAAAGGTAGGAATTTCCAGCCCTCCAAGCCTAGCTCTCTGATTCTGCAATGTATAAGGGAAAAATAATATTTAATGTTGGAGTTTTGTACCAGAGTAGGGAATGAAATAGGTTTAGATTACATGTTAGGAAGAAATTCTTCCCTGTGAGGGTGGTAAAGGACCTGGAATGGGTGAGTAGTCACATTAGTTATATTGGAATTAAAAACTTAGAGGGTATTCTTGGAGAAGTAGCTATTTAGAAATTAATTTAATAACAAAACAAAACAACAAAAAAAATATAGTACCTTCCTCCAAAAATGCTTTTAAATCTAATTGCTAAGTGGCTGACCTTTTATTTTGCATGGCATTCTGTTTCAAGTCAATTAGCAATAATGGCCAATTGTACTTAAAGTGAGGAATATGACATTTAGTTTGAATGTGCATTTTTAAGTATTAATAATTGCAGGCAACACAATGCTTGAGAAAGTATCATTTTACTGCAGTGATAAAAATATATGATTATACTTTTCAAAAAGCAAGGCTCCTGATTAGAGAGGAGAGCACAAGAGAATTTGAATTACAACTTATCAAGCTGCAGAGCTCTTTGTAATATATTGTTCTCAACTCTAGAGCTATATTGCTGCAGTGCAGACACACAAACCTTTGCTTGCAGTTACACTCTCACTGAACTCAGAGGTGTTAGATGCTCCTCCATGAAATACAGAATTTCTTTACCATTTTCAGGGTTTTAAAAAACTTATTGGTTTTTTATTACTAATACTTTTCTTCTGTTATTGCCAGCCAAAAAGGAACCTCTAAACTGCATTCAGCCTCATAACGTGCCTTTTGAAAAGCAGAAGTTTGCTTTTAATTTGTAAGCACACGCTGATGAAAAAAAATAAAAAAAGTGGTAGAAAAATATAATTGCAGACCCTCTGAGCATAATAGTTGAGACACATCTGCACACTTTTCCCAAATATGTATTTAGGTGTTCAGATGTCAGCATTCTCTGGAATGAGATGTCACTGTGTTCAACTTTAGCACCTTACACATAAAATCTTAAATATCTCTATAGTCATTGTATCTGTGTTCTCAGAGAGCATCATTTTGTAGCACAGAGACTTAGGGATTTATATCTGAGTAATATCACCACCCTCCACGAAATTTATTTATATTTGTTTGTATTTTACCTTAAAAAAAAAAAATCTGCAATTCACCCTGAAAAAAAAACTTTGACCATGACAAAAATATCAGTAATTTAAATAACTGGATTTTGTCCATGCAGCAGGAATGCATCTTGGTGTCACTGAACTTTTGGTGAGAAGTGGCTGTTTCTCTCCATCTCAAAAAGTGGGTGTACTAATAAAGCAAAAAAAGAAAAAAAAATATTTTTTTCTTTCACATGGAAATCACAAGATTTGAAGTTGGTTGTATATTGTCTTATAAATTAAATTTAGAGGATATTTAGAATTTTTTTCCTCTTCCCTAGAGCTGGAGATCACCTGTTGGAACCTTCTTATTGCCCATAATTAGTAATACCTTATAATAAATAACCATTATTTATCATTAGTTCTTTGTCATGGCTTGGTAATATTGACATTGACATCAGNTTTATTATATTTATATTATAGTTATATTTACAGCTATATTAAATTATTTCTATTTCTATTTTTATGCAGGTCCTGCCACTGCTCCATTGCCATTAACATATGCAAATCTAGAATGATGTGCAAGCAAGACACAGAAATACACATTTATGGNTCAAAAAGTGGGTGTACTAATAAAGCAAAAAAAGAAAAAAAAATATTTTTTTCTTTCACATGGAAATCACAAGATTTGAAGTTGGTTGTATATTGTCTTATAAATTAAATTTAGAGGATATTTAGAATTTTTTTCCTCTTCCCTAGAGCTGGAGATCACCTGTTGGAACCTTCTTATTGCCCATAATTAGTAATACCTTATAATAAATAACCATTATTTATCATTAGTTCTTTGTCATGGCTTGGTAATATTGACATTGACATCAGTTCCTTTAGTTCAGTTTCCCTTCCTCAGTCTGAGGTGCTCTTTTCCTTATGTCTCCCTGTCTCTCTCCAAAACCTACTTCAAAACATCAGCAGTTGGGATTGAAAGAGAAATGACTAAGTAAATAAGCAAACATTTTAATACCNACACAGAAATACACATTTATGGCACTCAAGTGAACTCCATGGTGTCTTTTTTCATTAAAGAATTTGCTTCCTCCAGCCAAAGAGGAAGAGTATGAGCACAACAGTTGCAGCCTGTGAGGGAGTATCCAGAAGAGCAGAAAAAAGCTGCAGTGGTTAAAACACTTCCATTTTCTCCAG
>VWZS01008134.1:10631-21831 GCA_013397075.1 Rhabdornis inornatus | reverse complement strand
GAGGGGCTGGAGCGTGTCCAGAGAAGGGAACGGGGCTGGGGAAGGGTCTGGAGCCCCAGGAGGGGCTGAGGGAGCTGGGAAGGGGCTCAGCCTGGAGAAAAGGAGGCTCAGGGGGGCCCCTGTGGCTCTGCACAACTCCCTGACAGGAGGGGACAGCCGGGGGGGATTTGGGCTCTGCTCCCAGGGAACAGGGACAGGAGGAGAGGGAACGGCCTCAGGCTGGGCCAGGGCAGGCTCAGGGTGGACAGCAGCAGGAATTTCCCCATGGAAAGGGTGGGCAGGGATTGGAAGTGCCCAGGGAGGTTTGGAGTGCCCAGCCCTGGAGGTGTCCCAGGAATTCCTGGAGGTGGCACTCAGAGCTGGGGACAAGGTGGGGATTGGGAACAAGTTGGTCTTGGAAGTCTTTTCCAACCTCAGGGATTCTGTGATTTAAATGTCAGGATTATACTGATGGTCAGGCACTGAGGAGAAAAGAAGGAAAGCTGCCAAGGAAGGTGGAAATTGGAATGTCCTCTATATTTCCACCAGCTTTCCAGTTTCTTCCAGCTGAACATGCACCTCTGTTTTGAACTGGTTAAAATATTGGTTAAAATCTAGCTTTTCTGTAGTTGTTTCTTATGTAAAAGTACCTAATACACTTCCTACTTTTTTACACTGCTTTTCAAAACCAAATTTAGTTCTCTGCAAAATTATGAGACTTTTCACTAGCAATTCTTTCATTCTTGTTTGAATTGCCTTAACTTTATACCTTGTTTTTACCTATTAAGTGACCACAAACACAGTGTTTGGGGCTTGTATATTTTCATGTGTAGCTTTTAGCTCATTTTTCCTGGTATCCAGAAATATTCCTTCAGTCACCTCCTGTCCAGCCTGGGAAGTTTGGAGTCCCCATCCATGGATGGATTTAAAAGCTATGCAGATCAGGCACTTGGGGACAGGGTTAGTGGTGGTCACGATGGTGCTGGGTTGATGGTTTGGCCCAATGGTCTCAGAGGTAATTTCCAACCTGAACAAGTCCATGATTAGCTGAAAAACGTTTGGAGCTAGTCTGTCAATAGCAGCTGCTCCAGAAATCCCTGTGTTCTGCAGGCAGAGGACAATTTTGCATGAAGTGAGAGGTGTTAGGAGGGGTTTTCCTCTCACACCTGCTGAGAGCAACCTTTCAAGGCACCAATGCAAGGCATGGGCAAGCTCAAGGACTCCAGGAAGACCCACCCATAATGTGGAGGCCTTTCAAATCTCACAGAACACTCCATCCTGTGATTTCCAGAAACTTCTCAGCAACAGAGACGTTGCTGGTTTGTTTGGCACAGAATGACAATAGCACTTCTTTATTCCACTTCTGAGAAGAAGCAGGACCCTTGACCAAGGGCTGCCTGAACCAAGAACCTCCACTGTTGCTGCAAAATAAAGCAGGAAAGCTCTCAGGTTTAGTTTTAGAGGTAAATCGCTCGCTGTGCTATGACATTTATGGCCTAAATACAGAAAGAGGAGTAAAGTAGTAGAAGGAATATGGTCCTCCTTGAAAGGGTGAAAATTATTGTTTTTATAACTCTGCATCATCTTAAATTTAACCATGAAATAATGCTCTTCTGCAACAGGTTTGCAACGGCTTTCTTTTTAAAAATCCCATATTTTATCATGTTACCCTGCTCCCAAGTGAAACTTTAGGGGACTACTCCAAAATATTACATTATGATGAAGAAGTTTCACGGCATAAAATGGGTCTTCAGCGGGGATTTGTATTCATCAAACCTGTGGGATAAAATGAAAATATTCTATATATTTGATAAAAACACAGGAAGCCATATTAAAAAGAAAGAAACAAAAAAAAAAAAAAAAACCCAAAAAAGCACTAACCTCCTNAAAAAAAAAAAAAAACCCAGAATAGAACTAACCCACTCTTTTTTTAAGACATTTTTCTTCTGTTCAGGCTTATCTTGATCATAATTTACATTTTGCATATTTTAATTGTGAGTTCTGAGGGTGACTCACAAATTATTTTTCTGAAATCCCTTTAAAATTTCATTTTATTTGTCACATTTTCATGCATAGTTTTCTTTTCAGTGAAAAGCCATGCATGGTTTTATGAAAATATCCAGATATCCCTGTAAGCACAATTTTTAATGTCTTAACATCACAAAAGAGTTGTGAAGTGATACTTTAGTCTCAAGCTGAAACTGTTAAATGGGAGGTCATTTAACAGTTTTATTTATTTTCAGTAGTCAAAAGGGGAAGAATAACACCCTGATTCTGCAATGACCATTGGTTTCTGTGAAATTATATCCACCAGAAGAAAAAATAAAGCAGTCTGGATACTCTCCAGATGCTTTTTAAGCCACAAGAGGTATTTTATTGGCTGTCTTCCTTTTGCTGTTATCACCATTTTGTTTCACCTCCTGTTATTTTGGTATTCTAAGAATCCATTGCACACACTCTTACTGTGGTCATCCTCATTGCAACAATGAGCTGCAGTAAAATAATGTGTGGTATACTATATAATAATTTAAACAATTACCAGGATACATACAGGAACAGTCATATGCATTTCTATTAATGAATCACATTAATTTAGAATGGTTTGTTCTGTTTATCCATCAACAGAGAGATCATACAACTCAGTTGCCACGTTTTATTTTTGAACAGCTTTTCAGCCTTCTCAAAACTGTTCAACAGCCACCTGATTCAAAAAAGCATGACAGCAGAGCAGTCCACAGCTGAGAAATGAGGCAGGATTCTGCTAATTTACTCATTCCATAAAGCTTGCCCTGCAAAAGCAGTGCCATTTGAACAAGTTGTGCTGCTTGTTAGTAAAGACCAGAAACCTGAACAAATGTAATAAAACTGAACCTGCACAGGGGGTTGTAGAGCTAGGCTTAAATGTACCTGCTGTCAAAGTCACTTCATCAAGGAGGTTGAACAGGGACTGTGAAAGGAAAAGTGTGTTGTTTTCTAAAAAACTTTCTGTTCTCTAAAAAGACTTTAACTTTCTAAAAAACCAAAACTAATATGTAGGAGCTTTATGCTGTCCTTGAGCTTCTTTGCATTCCCTAAAGTGATTCGTGGAATCAAAGAATGTTTTTTTGGGACATTTAAAGGCCACCATGTCCCACCCCTGCAATGAGCAGGGACATCCTCAAGGTCAGGCTGCTCACAGCCCCGTCCAACCTGACCTTGAAGGGGAGAAAGATGCACCCACCACCTTTCTGAAGAGCCTGTTCACCACCTTCATCACAGAAAACTCCTTCCTTTCACCGAGTTTTAACTCTTCCCTCTTTCAGTTTAAAACCAGTCCTTTCATTACAGGCGCTGGTGAAAATTGTGAATTTTTATCTTTATTGTAAACCCCCTTTAGGCAATGGAAGGGGCTCTTAGGTCTTCCCAGAGCCTTCTTTTCCCCAGGCTGAACACCCCAAGCTCTCACAGCCTTTCAAGTGACTCATGAGTAGTTTAAAATCAGCTAAAATACCGCAGAGAAAGAGGCAGGAAGGTTTTTATTTTTTCTTTGAGGCATTAAAAAAAGTCGTAAGATGGTTTCCACAGCAACTCTGACATTACACACCAATATAATTTTCAGCCCTCCTGAATTTATTTATTTATTTGTGCCTGCAGCTTTGCCTCTGGCATAAACCTTTGCTACTGAGCTGAAGCTTATGAGACATGTCATGACTTTTTTCTTCCCACTGCCAGATCTAGATCTGACCAGCTAGTTTAAAAGGGAGAATTCTCATAGCTGAAATAAGAGGGGGGATAAAAAGAGAAAAATAACCCAAAAAACTTACTGCCAAGCTTGCATCTACAAGGACATGGATGCAGAAGTGAATATCCAGTTTTCAGAATATAAATTTTTAGCTTGCGTGCCAGGGTTAGGAAGAATCCACAGTGGCTTAGTTTAAACTCGATGTACAGAATGGCTTGTTTTACATGTGAGTGAAGGTTGTTACAAAATGTCTGCTTCAGGACCTGAATTGTTCTGGAATGCAGAAAATATAGGAACAGCAAAATATGGCCAAAAAGAAAGCCTGAGGAGAGCAGCTGCTGCAAATCTTGCTAAGGTGTGAAGTGCCTGAAAAATAAATTCTGATTATTTGCTCTGGAGATAAAATATCTCTATTTGCTGTAGAGATAAATCTGTGTGGAATTGAAAGAAGTAGAAATTACAAACTGTGGCTTTCAGTGGAAGGGTGATTTTTGTTTTCTCCTGAGCTCTTGAGGTGAGGAGGGAATGAACCAAGGAGGAGCCACGGTTCCTTTGCATGAAGCTGTGTAAGAAAAATCTGGCAAAAAAAGTAAAAACAGAACTCAGCTGTGTGCTGAAACTAGAATTTCACAGACATAAAGCTTAATTTTATTTTTCTTTTTTTTTTTTTCTTAAATTATAAGTACAGCAAAACAGGTCTTCTTGCAGATGGTGAGAGACAATTCTCCATAGAATGAACAGATCATAAAGAAGAAGGGCAAAACAACAGAACCCTAGGCCCAGACTACATAAACTTTTGCTAAAAATACAGTTATTCTATTCTTTTTGTATTTTTATGTCTACCTACCTAATACTCTTATCTCTCTAGTTTTTTGTCTTGTTTGTAAACTTCATCTTGAGCTCCTGGCACAGTTCAGATGACACAAACTTGAGCATATGCTTCGTGCTGAAATTATTGCATTATTCTAAAACACTGATTCTGATGCCACCATAACACCAAACCTGTGTAAGGCCTGCCCTTCCAAACTGCAGATACTCAGCTGTGACATGGTGGAACTTGGGAAATAAAAGTGGAAAATTTGAGGATACGATAGCCCAGATGAATCCAAATAAACATATATGTGTATTTAGTGTTTTTTGTTCTGGAGAATGGGAAAAAATCTCAACCAAGAGAATGTGGTATTAGTATAATCAGGATTTTATTGAGGAGGAAGTTACCTGGGGAGGGTGAGATGAAATGGTGACCTGTCCTTCTTTTGAAGAGGCAGCAATGAGGATTAGTGCTCCAGCCACTGCTGTTCCTGATTTATCTTTATATCTTCTGCCTTTTTCTTGTCTACGAGTCCTGAAGAATGAGGCAAGTTTTTAGACTTCACCCAAAAGACACATCTTGGTTTGCTTCTCATTTTCTTTCCGCTAAAAGAGGAGAAAACTTTAATTGCTATAAAGAACACAAGCTTATTTATTTATATATTCATATTTATCTATCCATATCTATTTCTATTCATTCCACAAAAAGACTGGTTGTCACAATGTGGGAATCTTGTTTAAACTGATCCTTCAAAAGATCTCTCAAAAAGTCTTTCTTTTATAAAGAAAGTCTGCTTTCTTTAGAAGGTGCTGTTTATTTTACTATTCCAAGAAATTCTTCCTGAGTATTATGAAGGCAACACACCCTCAAAGTTTTGCTTCAAATTTCTGTATCCATGACTTCTTGTGGCAACACCACTGCTGTGCAAAATCCGAAGGAAAGCAGATAAAACATCCTCTTTGTCTTTTCTTGTGGAATACCCCTAAAGGTATCATGGTGATTCAGTATCAGAAGCTCCAGTTGGAATAATGTCTCTTGGATGCATGGTTATCCACAAATTATGTTGAATTAGACTTTCTTTTCCCTCCTTCCTCCTCCCTGTAGCTGTTTGCTAACTTTTAACCTTTCGAAAGTTCTTTCTGCCTCACAAAGTAGGCTGCAGGAGTGCTCCAAATAGGCTCCTGTAAAATAAAGGTGTACAAATCCAATTTTGCCATTCAATATTCATTTCCCTGTTGTGAAATGTTAAGGTCAAAGCAAGGTCAGAATTGATTTTTAACATGTTGATGAAGGTATAGAATTATAAATGCCTCTTTAACTGTGTGTCAAATAAATTTTGAAATATAGATCATCCACTTATAAACAAACATATTAGTATGTAAGCTGCTTTATCAGGCAGAAGTTTAAATAACTGTTTTCAGGCATTCAGAATAAATTCAACTCTACAGGGTGAGGCTGGCTGGTAAGTAAGTACAGATTTAATCTCTTGGTAAATGGTGACTTTAATGTAAATGACATAAAATGGTTTCAGCCTCCCAGGGACCTTTAGTTCTCAAGTAATATCTGCAAAAATATCACCATTATTGAAAAAAGGCAGGCTTTAGGTAAACCTACTCAAAAAAAACCCCAAAATTTCTCTCCCCTCTGCCCAAGATCATGACCACAGACCTGCTTGGATCAATGGAGGTTGGAGAAACACAGGAAGAATTAGTAAGAAATCTTACAAGAAGCAGGATCTAAAAGGAATCATCCTAAGTTTATGGAATGCTGTGGGCTGATGAAGGAGAATGGTATCTGAGACTAGTGACTGAAACAAAATACCTAAAATTAAACCACGTGTCAGCAAACTGACTGAGAGTGGGACTGAAAAAAAATGCATGTTGGCTTTTTTTTTATCTTAATGACTGAAATTATTTTATATTCTTGCCTTAATATCAGCAGCATATGATTATTGTGCTTTGCTACAGATTTTTTTTTTTTTCCTGGGAAGATTGCCGAATGTCTGTCACCATCTTCATCTGGCTGATGTTCCTAGTCACCTGTATAATTCCCTGGTTTTGGAGTTTCCTTGGCAGTACTGTGTATTCCTCTACAAACCAATACATCTCTCTTGTTTGGCACTGCACAAACATGCTGGATTTTTGCCAGGATGAAGGTGGAATTAAAACTCTCAGTACTCTTTAGGCTAAAATGAACTGTAATCAGTGTAATTATAGCAATTTTTGTGTGTTATTCTTCCATATGTTGGAAAGAAAGTATTTTATTATCGCTTTCCTTTGGGGAAATTTTTTAAAATAAAAAGTCAGGTAGTCCAACCTTTTTTTGCAACAAGCAAGAACTTCAAAATACCTGTGGACAACTGGTCTTTGCTCTAATTCCTTATAAAATCTGTGTGATTTTGATTGTATTTTCTTCATTCCTAATGCCAAGAGCAAATTCTTTTTAAAGATTAATTCAGCACTTCTGCCCCAAAAAAGTATTCTTCTTTCCTTGCAAGAGAGTACAAGAAAAGAGGTAGTTGTGAGACACAGAATAGTAAAGAAAAATACAATTTATTGACTAATATTGGTATTTCTATCGACACTGATATCTCACAAGTAACAACTAGAGATATAACCTGCATATAGAATAGACAGGAAAAAGGGAAGCTGTGACACCAACTCTGGTAAGCTGGACAACATGTGCTAGTAGATTATCTTATGCACATTCCAGGGAAAAGCAAATTTAAAAAGGGTTTCTTGGCAGAGGGATAAAAACAGTCAAACCCCTGTTTGAAATGCCTAAAATCATAAACTGTGGTAATTAATATGAGAATATGTGTAATTCCATTAAGAATGACAGACTAGAGCAAGAAAAAGATTATGGTAAGAAGACAAAAGCTGAGAAGATTGCAAAATTAAAAGTTAAGAAGTGACAATTCCTGATAACAATTACGTAAAGTTTGTTATTAGCTCAGCCACTGTAACTGTGAGGAAAAGCTGAAAAGCAGGAAATTAACTGCACAGTGGTCAAAAGAGAAGAAAATAAGGCTGTTACATGGACATATATAGACTCCTAATTAATAAACAAATGTGGAAAAATGCCAGGGTTGAGGATAGAATGCTTACATTGTTCACCATATCAGACACAACCAGTGAGTGTGGGTTGAGTCCAGAAAAACTCAGTCCAGGATATTACCTGCATTTCTCCAATGTGAAGAAAAAAGAATATTTTCATTACGTTGCCAGATATAAAATAAGTGCAATTCTCCTATTTTCCTTTTTTTTGTTGTTTTTTTTTGGGTTTTTTGTTTGTTTGTTTGTTTGTTTGTTAGTTTGTTTTGTTTGTTTGTTTGTTTGTTTGTGTTTTGAGATGTAGAAACCATAAAGCTGAATTTCACAGAATTCCAGGATGGTTTGGGTTGGAAGGGACCTTAAAGCTCATCTTGTTCCCCCTCCTGCCACTCTTCTTTATTCCATGTGTCCAAATGTTAAAAAGTATAAAAAAATCAGATCTAGAAGACAGAGATGAGCTGTCCACCTTTTGGTAAAATTCCTGCACAATATCTGTTGATGGAAATAAAAGCTTTGGCTCTGTAGTGCCTTTTTACCGGGCACTGGCACTGTATTTAAAATCATTAATCTCAGGACTAAAATCTGAGATTTAAACACAGAAAAAAAAGCCCAAAAAACATAAATGCACTGTGGATGAAGTCACACTCCAGGAGAAAAGCTTTTGTCCCCAGTGAGAAGAATAAAATAAAGTGCAGTTCTTATGAAAAAGTCATAAATTATACTGAGAATAGTGACTTATGGAATACTCTGCTTGGATTACTTAAATAGCAATATCGTTATGAAGCTGGGGCAAGGATGGTTTGCCATTCTGATCAGTTTCTTTTCAAAAAAATCACATTTCTGGATAGCACCCTCCTACACAGAGAGCAGTACTGCAAGGGGGTGGCTGAGCAGAGTGATTTTTTTGGTCAGTCATCTTGTAATGTGAGTTTTGGTTAGAGTTACTCCACCGTGCACAGAGTTCCATTCTGAAAACGTATCTTATATCCTTTTCAAAGCCCATTTTTGATTGTTTGCATGATTTCTGGAAACGGATTTCCTAGGCCCAGGTTGTCCAGGTTCTCATTAAATTTTGCTATGAGTGACTTGACCACAGACAAAAGGTTTTCCAAGGAGAGAACTGGGGTCAATTTTTCCAAATTTGTGGCCATTGGTACTAAAAACCACCCTTTCCCCCCACAAACTTATTATTATCATTACTTAATGGGACCAGATACTATTGAATTAATTTGCTATATTTGAAAACACATAGCCACTTACAGATGTAAAAATAAGAGGATTTGGAAGGAATATTTCTGCCAACATAGTAATCCCTTTTTGTGGCTGGCTGTCTCACGCTAATCCAGAAATATTTTTTTTTTTACAAAATCCTTCAGAGAAATATTTGACCATATCAAATCAAATAATAAACATGAATGCTCCTCAATAGCAGTGCAACTCATGAGAAACTTTGGTCCTCTTAAGTATTCCACAAATTTTGTTTTGGGGTGTCTCATGGGTGTCACAAGACACAAATTGGTGAGTTAATATAGAGAAGGTAAAAAGGGTTTTACAGGTATATTTTCTAGAGATGTGTTAAAACTGTGAGGAAACAGAAAGATGATCTTGACTTCTTGGCACCAGAGTAACGACTGTCAAAGATGGAGAAAGAGAAACAAAAAAATGGGAAAAAATGGAAAAGAGAAATTATGATTCGCTTAGTACAAAAGGTCCAGTGAAAAATAAAAAACAACAAAAAAAATTATAAATCAGTAGAGGGCAAAAGGAAATGTTGTGAGAAACAGCAAAGCAGCCCTCTCTGAAAGGAGTGGCCAAGTCATGCTTTGGCAGGTCTGTGCAGACCCTCAGCTGCCCACCGGAGTGACAGAGCACTGAAAAGGGCCCCAGCTCCTTTCCTCATCTGCCCTTTCCTCCTTTGTCCTCCACGCACTTCTGTCAAAAATCACTGAAGGTTTCCACATGACGATTTCCATGGCTGCTTAATGACGTGTCTAAGGTCTGTAAGGAGAGGGTTTAATTGTTCTCAGCAAATTACTTCAGGCACTTCTCACTGTGGAAAAATATTTTCAGATTGCACTGATGTGTGTGTATCAATTTTTAGTCGTGTTTTTTTTTTTTTTCCTGTACTGCAAATCCACTTGGTAACAGGAAGCTCACATTTAGCTCTGTCATCTGAACTGCCGTTTCCCATCATTAAAAAAAATTACAACTTAAATCCTTGCTCTTTGCCAGCAATCCCAGAGCCTGACAGACTGCAAATGAGCCCTCCGGTTTTCCAAGCACATCTGTTGCCTTTGTTGTGTTAAAACTGATTCCAGTCCTCTTGCATGCCTGTAAATTAACTGAAATGATAGTCCCAAGGACAACAATTTAGCAGAGCTGTACAACCAGATATTATCAGTGTGGTGTAACTGTGTGATGTTCACCAGGGCTTTATCTCTCATAACCTGCATGTGTTGATCTACAGCAAACCACAAATTGCAGTCATTTAATTGGTACAATTGTACCATGCCCTGGCTCCTCAACATGTTTTCTGCCTAACTTCCAAAGAACAGGAAATTAAATGAGATTGAAGAAATTCCAGGTGCAATTGCCTGGCTTTTTGCATTTCTTTTTTATTGTTTATTTCTTTATTCGGGGATCTTTTTTGATGTTCTTTTTTTCTTTTGGTTTGATTTTTCATGCCTCTTGGTATGTGCCTATCACAGTGAATTTTATTAGTTCAAACATGACTTTGATTTACTTTGTTTTGTTTTGTTTTTTTATATACTCATATACTCTCTGTTAATATAAGCTTTTTCTTAGCGGATTAGAAAAGGTTTGCCTGAGAATGAAACTGAAATATATCTAAGCATGTGTATGTGCATAAACTTGCATAAACACTTGTATAAACTTGCTGGTTTTTTGTCTGGCTTTGAAAATATGTTACAACTTCTAGTGAAGTCATCAATAAACTCTATATATCCGAAGGCCTAATTTGAATTCAACACGAAAAGCAGTTGAGTGCAATCAACTACCTACTATTCGTTCCATATAGAGCTGCTGCAAAAAGTGGCTCTTTCCAGAGAGAAGGATAGATATTTCATTTGGATTTTGCTAGGAAGGTGTCTAAGGGTTGTAGTAGAATGAGTTTTGTCAGTCTAAAATTATAAAGTGTAAAAAAATAATGAGCTGTTGCGTACTGAGATTTGTTTTCTGTAAAATGTGCTAGATTGTCTACTCTAGAAAAATCTGAAACAGATGATTTCCAAAGCTCTGCTGTTAAAGTGGCTCTCTCTCTGATCATTATTTGAGGCTGACATTTCTCTACATCTGGAATAGTTGTGCTGCTCTTGTTTTTTCTAGAGGCAAACATGCAGGTGGAAATTACTGGACATTTTGCCTCACATTGTTCAGAACCATGAGAGTCATGGTTTATGTAAATAATATCCTAAACCACACAGACATTTGGGCAAAAAACTGATTGGCAAGGAACTCATGAAAATATGATCTGGGAACAAAGACAGCTTTACTTGTTCAGAGCCTAAATTAGTGCCTACCTAACCTCATGAGAAAATTAGACATTCTAAAAAGTTGATGCCTCCAATTCTTTTGCATTTTTACACCCAAACTGACTATAACAAGATGAGTTTCCCT
>VWZS01008132.1:7506-23171 GCA_013397075.1 Rhabdornis inornatus | reverse complement strand
GGGGGGCCCCCCCCCCCCGACTGGGGATACGGGGAGGGGCCTTCCCTTCCTCATATACAAAACAATCAAGGCCAAAAATCCTACCTATATACTACATGCTAATGCATCATTTTCTGGAAAGCTCCTCCTAGTATCTATTCCTAAAATTTATGTCACTATGTTGTGTTGCGCATGCTCTACTAGTAGTTATGGGTCTCTCATCCTTTTGAGGGTCTTATTTCTGATGACGGCCTGGCTTCTTCATCAATGACTGNACAATTATTTTCTATTGATTTGAGTACAATTTTGCTAATATAGTTACAATTTAGTTAGCACAAATAACATTTATTACAAGTGCCATAAAAGAAAGCGATAGAGAGGACAATAAATAGCTCTTCATAGGTACACAAAGAACTGGGATTAAGAAGACAGAAGTAGTTTGGTCTGCTAGTTTGTTCCTACCTATCAAATTTTTCTCCTAAAGTATATGAATAAAACATGGGTATCTACCTCTCTTAGGCTTTCTACAAAAATCACTGAGTCTTCATAATTTCTGTAAATGTCCGTGACTATAGCCTGGCATTAAACAATACTTTAAAAGGACTGAAACAGAAAGACTCTAATGGCTGTAAGGGAAACACAAATTGCCTCACTGGGAAAAAATTCCTGAGCAGCGGGTTTGCAAGATTGTTGAACAACCTCCCTATTGAAACGGTGTTGTATTAGTCACCTTAGATGCTGCCAATTAAATTGAACAGATCTCTGATAAAAATAGCTATGTGAAGCTAACTTAATGGAAAAAGTCCTTGACATTTGGTTATGAATTCAGTGTGAGTTCTGTAGTCTGTGGTGGGCCCAAGTTCACATCTTTAGTATATAAGACTTATCAATCAAAATTTTAATGGTAAACAGTAGATCATATAAACTGAAAATGGGACTTTCCTGTTTTTTTACCCATTTGCATTGTATTAACTGTTCCTACTGCCAGAAATCCATGCGTAATGTGAATAAAGTTTAATTTTGAAATTTTTGCTTCAAATAGACTGATGCTTATTCATGCATGTCATTCAATTTGAAAGTATTGAAACTGTTTCTAATAGCTTTCAGAATAATTTTGCAGCCTTCTTCAAGAAGTCTTATAAATTTAGAAAATTTCAGTACTTGGAAGAAAAAACTAGATAACTGGAAGTAATATTTTCCCTTTTTATTGATGAGCACTTTAAAAGACACAAACAAGATTTCCAGAAATCTACTAGCCTTGATTTTTCACTTGCACTCTGACCTTTTCCATTATACTAGCAGTACAAAAGACCTTTAAAATGGAAATAACCCAGTGGCACAAGGGGTTCTTGATGTAAATGAAAATCACATTCAGAGAGAAGAAAGAACACGAAGGAAAATTAACCCTGTAGGGAAGAAACTCAAATGCATTCTCCTGAAATAAATGCTAATTATATAGGGGAGTGAAAGTTCAAATGAGACCCTGAATCTCAATGCACAGGAAGTGAAGCATGAACACAGGAAAAGTATTGCTGCACATATTACTCTAAAACAGACAAGGAATCCCCTCCCTGCCTCCTGCCCACATGTATTGATTTTACAGCTGCAGATTTTTTAAATTTTTTTTTCCCATACTTTATACGGTGGTTTTTTCATTTCATAGAAGATAAAAATCTTGTTCTAAATCATGTCTGAAAGAACTTGGACTATCATCCTGAGAGTACTCAACTCATTGAGGCATTAAATGCTTTCCTGACTGTACTGCTCACATAATTGTAGCATAACAGACAAGCTAATCAAGGAAACTCATAGTAAATTCAAGATGACACTTCTTTTTTCTTCCATGAAAAGCCAGACCAAGCAGCAAATGTTATTATGGCTCTCTGTGTTCACTGACTTTTGGGGTAAAAATGCAGTTCAGGATTAAGAAGAATGTGTCATGAATTTTATCAAGACTCTAAAGATTAATCAGCAAGTGTCCAGGAAAGATCAGTGTGAAAACAAACACAAATTTCTGGAATTTCTTAAGGAACTGTTAAAATCAGACAAACTACTTTATTTGCTGCAAATAAATTTTCTGTCTTACATCTGAATTTGAATTGTCCTTTTCTTTTCAGCTGATATGCTTCAAATATCAGAAGGAAGCATTAGGCAGCAATTGAAACATTATCAATGACTATTGGAGAAACTAGGAATAATACAAAACTCAGTAATCTTGGCCTAAGGCAAGACCATCAGTATTTATTATCATGATTGGCTTGTTTTGTTTTTTCCTTTGTAAGAGCATGAAAATATAAGATCGATGACCTCTACAAAGTCCCTGGAAACAGACAAAAAAAACCTCACTGAACGATGGCTCAGCAACTCTTGGCTTTTCAGATAAGCGAAAATTGTTCATGGAAGTTTGATTTCTGCTATGGGATTTAGCTGCTTACCTTCAAATATACATGTGCTCGGGGGAAGGTTTACCTAGGGTAACGGCAAAGACATTCAGAATGTTTTATTTAGGACATCTTGCCAATCATTTTAAAAAGCAAATGTACAATATATTCCCAGCAATAGCATTCTGTATTTCTGGAAAAGCCTTGGACTTTGCTGTCTGCTTGTGAAAAGAAATTATAGAAATAATTCTTCTGGAGACATATGGCATGCATTTTCTAACAGGCAACAGATTTTATTACTAGTTTGTTTTTATTGTCTCCTTGGTGAAGTTAAGCATGAAATAAGATACACACTATTCACCAGGAGTTACATAAATCATCCTTCCTCTTGTAAAAGGAAATTTGGCTGCATGAAAATAGTAATTTAGTAAAATAAGATCCATAATAAAAGGAGTGTTTCAGTATTATGATTTCATATCTTATAGAAATACCACCTTTACATACACTTGTAACAGAAAGATAACTTAATGTTAATAACCAATTGAAAGAAAAATACCAGCTTAAGCACCTGAAAGTTCCCTGATCAGACAGGTGCTTTAAGAAGTAATGCAACATAATATAAAATATTGGTTTATAAGGTGTTTTGAGGGAGCTTGTAAATCCCTACTGCCAGACCTGGCTGACACTAAAGAACTGATTCTCTCAGCCAGGAAATGAAAGACCAGATAAACTGAGTTCAACTGAGTGACTTGAAAATAAAGTGCTGTGCTATCCAATACATTTATTTATGTGATACATAAATCCACATTTGTGTAAGAACACACCCTTGTGATTCTGTATCTATATTGTGAACTCTATGATACTTACTGCTCACTGAAGTAGGAAGAAAACCTCTCTCAGTAATTCAGGAATGAGAATATTGTATTTCACTTCCAGTTTGAATCAAGCAGACTACAAATGAAGTCAGTTATAAGACCATAATTGTCCCGTCAGTGACAGATGAGAGTAGCGATCTGAGTCTTTCTACTTTCAAGCTCATTACAGAAGATTTAACACAGTGAATGACAGCATACTCAGAAAGAAACATAGCTTATGTCAGATTTAATCCAAATGAGGAGAGTTTGCAGCCATTAAGATTTTTGTAGAAAATGCAGCAACCCAAATTGCCAGAGGAATCTTATATTGAGATTTGTTCTCTCTGCTGGCTTATTAATGAATATGTGAGGCTGGTGCAAATGAGTCATACAGAGGTGCAGCAGATTTCTGTTTTCTTAAATGTCTCATTACAGTACTGTCTTGGTTTAATTTGAATTTCCTGGGCAATGCACCAAATAATGCCATAGGTTTGATTTGCCAATTTAAATATATTCATTTTTTCTGTTGTGAGACAGAACCAGGAGCAAAAGAGCAAGGCAGGCCTAAAACTTAAAAGGGTATTAAAAAAAACTTTATTAACTACCCAAAGAAAGAGAAAGAAAAAGCAAATTAAGAATAAGATCTTCAGACCACTCCTTCCTCCCTCCTCCCAACTTTNTCCCTACAATCTTACAAAAGTATTTTCAGCCATCTTCACAGAATCTCCTCATTCTCCTCCCATCTAAAGAAACTTGGCTCTTTTATTTTTTCCTTCTCACTCTGGGGAGGATTGAAAAGTCTGCAAGTCTCATCTGAGCATTGAAAGAGTTAAGATTTCACACGGGGAAAGCAAGACTGCAATGCTGGAGCTGTGCCAAGATCTCAGAAACTCAGGCCACGCTGGGAAAGGGGAGGAGGGGGGGCACAGCTGGGATCTCAATCAGCCTGTCTGGGCTCAACAGCACCAGTCACTGCCATGGCCACCCCTCCTCCCTGCTGGAACATGCCAGCTCCCCAGACAGGGGGGCCTGGCCCTGCCCCCCTGCCAGGCCTGTAGGCCTGCAGTGGAGCCAGGGTGGGCCGGTGTTACCTGCACTGCTGACAGAAAAGAAAGAAAGCTCTTTTCCACGTTACCGCCTTCAAAATGTGTGTTCACGGAGCAAACTAACTTTCTCCAATTGGCTCTTCAGGCTGTCAATAACCAAACCAGCATTCAACTGGTCCCATCAACTCACAGAGGAAGTTGTCATAGAGAAAACCTCTCTCTGGGTCTGTCCTCCCCAGGTGAAACCAACACAAGTACACGTCATGTTACAACTGCTAGGCACATAGAGACACAACTAGACATTAACATCTGAATTTCAGCAGTAATTTTTAAAGCCCTAAATGCTAATCAGTGTTTTCCACACAGAAATTAAATAGAATCTGAACAACATGTTTTATTGCAGTGTAAAATGTTTAGTTATGTAAAACTCAATATCCAGAAGATTGTTCTGTTCAAACAGAACCCTGTCCTTTTTTTAGTATCTGCAGGATAAATAGTAAAAAATTACATTTTGATTACCTACAAAACACTCACTTTACTTAAACTGAATTTTCTTGGAAATTTTCTTTCATCCAGAAAGGATGGCATTTTGTTCACACGATTTATAAAATCATTAAATAATCTTTTCAACATAACATAAAACAGAAACACAACTCTTTCAAAGGACTGTTTCAGCATTAGTCCTCTGAGGAGTGGACTGTACTGTAGGAAACAAATGGAATGAAACATGTAACACCTACCTATACCAGGAAGGTTAAACCACAGAATTTTCTTAAAATGTCAATGTTATGCAAAACATTCATTGAGAATCTCCTGCACTGAGGAACTCTACATGATACTGTACAGCAAGAGCTATTTTTTAATCTAGAGGATAGATTAGGCTATGACTGACTTCACAAATATCAAGAGGAAAAATAATTTTGTTATGCCTGATGGAATTATATTCTGTCTCTTGCTATATGCATTTAATGTATCTTCTTAATCCTCTTTAGACCCGTGAGAATCCCAAGGGATCAAGACATAACTCTCTCAAATTCTTTTTTATATATACATAGCTGCATTTTACAGATTTTTCTGATAGAGCATATTAGGATAAAATTAAACATAAAATATTAGCTAGCAGTTTTTTGTGGACGCATGACCATACTGCAAAAAGGATCAGCAAATTAGAGGAAATCCTAAACATTTGTCAGATCAATGTGCATGTTTGAAAGCAGTGGAACTATAACTGAAACCACAAGAATTCAAATGTAAAGAATGGTTAAAATGTGTCAGTTTTAATATTTGAAAAGTATGGTTCCACAAGAAATGGAGGAAAATTTTTTCCATACATCCATTATTTATTAAGATCAATTTATTGAATGCTGCAAAACTAATAATTTGCTGAGAATTACTGCATTTTTAATTCTCTTTCCAGTATGCTATTTTTTACCATAGTAAATCTAAGGAAAAGAAAGATACTATGACTTTAAATTAATTTATGTTTAGCACAGTAGGTACCAGAGTCAATACATGTTGCCATGACAACAGACACTGAAAATTTAAACATCTAGTGACAGGCTGAATTTCCTGTAAAGAAGCTACTCTGCATTAAAATGATATACTAGTGAAACATTAAACAGATCTATATGCAACCTTTTTATGTTAAGCAGAGAGCTTGATTATAGCTTTCAAAGAATATAACTATTCAGACACTAAGTTTATTATTTCAGTTTAAATTTCTCTGAGATTTAAAGAGCAACCTGAAGACCAGCAAGTAAAAACGATGAAGTAGGCAATTAAGAGGGACTCTTGAAAGAAGATACTTTTTTTTTTCTTTTTTTTTTTTTAGGAATTCAATTGCATTACCTATCTATCACATAATTGATTAAATTCCCTCTGCAAAATACATCATCCCACACACAGAATAAAGCCTTTGCATATTCATTACAAGAAAGCATTTGAAAGCCTCATAATGCATAAATATTTCTCAGAAGGTTCTTTAACTTATAGAATTACTGGATTTGCAAATGAATAGGTTGTGCTTGCAGTTGTGCAACAGTTTTTATATAAACCCGCCTCATCTATTCTAAATGCAGAAGAATTTGTCACATCTGGGCAAAAAGTTTCAAGTCATAGATATGAATCAAGTGTAGGGAAAAGCATTTTATTGTCTAGCAGTCAAACTATCCAATAAAAGGATACATAAGATGTAGACAGGAAGTGAAATCACCATGATTTATACTCTGAAATATCACCATTTGACCCTACATGGAGCAGAAGACACTGCTTTAGATCTGCTGGGCAGAATTCCTCCCACAACAATACACTTTCAATGGCTGTCCTTTAGAAGAATCACATTCTGAAAAAACTGTATCAGTTTTTGAGAAATAACTAATTGGCAATAATTCTAACTGAAGACGATTTAATTAACTATTCCTACTTCATGGTGTATTTAATTTATACATTAATGACATGAAAACATTGCCAACATTTATGTCTAATTTTAATTTCCTTCTTAGTATTCCTCAAATTGCTCTCTTTAGCTCCTGACACTCCCAGTCTTCTACCATCTATGAGACTGCATAATCTTGCAGTCTGGGCAGCTGTTGAAGTGATGCAGGTAAAGAAGGAGGAAGGGCCTTTGCATGGGTTTCACAGAGCTGTTTATTTCATCCACGTGCATGGATAGTCCAGGGTTCGGAGGCAAAAGGCAAAGGCCTAGTCTGGGTCCAGGTTTTAAGTACATGTGTTCTGGGGCAGGGGATATATCAGAGACGAATTACCATGGAGGCAGCACAAAGCTGGGGTTAGGGCCTGAGATCCAACAGGGAAACAGGGTGGGAATGACCGAAAGACTGAGGGACAGGGAGAGGGCATGGGGCAACCCAGGGAACAGGTCAGGTGTACACTGGCATTTGCTGTAAGAGAAGCCTCTTGTGTCTCTCTAACTAGAGAATGCCTTTTAGGGTCTCCACAGCACAGGAAGTTCAGACCATTGAAAAATCCATCCTGGAGAATTCCAAACATTTACAAAAATAATGATATTGTCTTTCTCAATATCAGCTTGTTAATATGTTCACAAGTGGACCCCTTACATACCACCTTAGTCATTGCTGAAGCACAACTGAATAAACACTGGCACTCAATGTTGACCTCCAGTGCACTATCAGACTCTGCAACCTCCTTCCACCCATCTATCCCCTCTCCTCAGGGTTTGTACATTTGTGCTCGTGGCAGTTCTGACATTGCACAGTTGTGCTCCCAAGTTGCTGGAAGCAGAGCTGCAGAGCAGGAACCTTGAGAAGCCCCATGAGACACTGTCCCTGCTTCTCCTGGGAGCTGCATCATGTTCTGGATAAAGTCTCTGGCTTGAGCTATCCTGCAGGTAACCCTGTGTTCTTGTGCCTGGTCATGCATGTCCCTGTACCCAGCTGTGACCCACTCTGGACCTGCCTCATTATCCTTGTGTAGTGGTCCTGCTGGATGTTCCTGGCTGCTGTAATTGCCCCTGCTGTCCCCTGTTCCCCAACACTAAAGGGCTACATCCTGTCTTCCTGCCTAGTCCACTGCCACCCCTAGCTCCAGCAGCAGCCTCCTGGTGCTTCCTCATATCTTGCTTGCTGAACTTCTGATCTGAGCTTTTACCGTGGAAGTTTCTTGCCTTGTTTAAAGCAGGAAACATTGTTCATTTACACAGGATTTTGTAGCGGTATAAGGAAGAAATGAAACATGAACAAAACCATGGCACAGTTACTAGATCCAGTTATCCAGCTGCATCATGCACATGATAGGATGTGCTTAACCCATGTAACGTTGACTGGCGCTGTGCTTGAGACAGAAAACACAGCACTCTATGGTCCATGTGACAAAAAGCCTCTTCATTGCTCTGACTTCACCTTAAATACCTTTCTTAATGTTCCCAGGTAAGCACCTGTGATTGGTTCAAAGTTTAGGCTGCTCAGCCCTCTGACCAATAGCCTCTGCAGCTTGGGCTGGGACTTATTGGATCACATCCTTGTCTATCTCCAATTCTGTTGTATCTCTATTCCTTGGAGGCCTGTCTACCAGGCCAGGCTTCTTCTCCCATATGTGGCCAGATTAACTGCCTAGTACAAGCCAGCTCGCACTGTGACAAGACCAGGTGCCTTCCTAATGCCCATGCAGGACTCCAGGTGCTGTGCCCAGTAACTGTACAACTACACCACACCTCCACAATGAAAAACCCAGAATAATCTGCCTTGCCATCTGTAATGGAGATTTGGACCTTGCAACTTCCGTCACTGATCAGTCAAATTTTTGCTTATCTTCTTCCCTGAACGATGTGGAGAACGTTTTTGAGGAAAGGCCTTTTATGTTACCTTACCATGCTACTGTTGATACAATAGGTGGGGGTTTTTCAATAATTAGTCCCTACTTATGCATTGAGGATGAGTGAGTAACTGATTACCTCTTTCAGTAGACAGTGCTTAAAGAGACCTTCTCACACAGAGAAGCATTATGTGTTTGACCTTTTGTGAATGCATTGAAAAAAGCAGAAAATGGAAACATTTTGCCAAGAAAACAGGGCAGCTCTGGGCAGAAGCCAAAAGTAAGCTTTCTAATGGTCCTGCTGAAATGGAGGTCGACTGGTAGAGTACCCATGGGGATATGAGAGAGAAAGCAGAGCATCCCTTCACAGAAACAGATGGTCTAATTGTGTTCTAGGAAATAGATCAGTAACAGCAGTCAAAATCACCTCCATTTTCCACCATTCAATTCACCAGTACCTTCTCCTTTGTCTTCTGTCTTCCTTCCATGACAACTGTAGATGAGCTCTGTCCACTCTGACCCATCTCCAGAAATGAAATGCTGTCTTTGGCACCACTGAGAAGCTCCAGAAGATAAGGGCATGTCTTCATCATCCCTAACATGATGCAGAGAGGAAACTGACAGCACAGGGTATTCCAGCTTAATCTTACCAAACAACTGTCCTCTTTCTCACAAAAATGAAAGATTAAATTGTACAAACCATCAATGTACCTGTTTTGCCCAGGATGGATGAGTGGCTCTATTGGAGCTGAGTAAACCAAGCTGTCCCATAGACCTAGCTGGGAGCAAAGGGCACCATGGGTAGCCCCAGCCCTGGGCATTGGGCATCCCCCAGGAGTGGGAATACCTGTGGTGAGGTCTAGCTCAGTGGGGCCAACAGGGCAGGGCGGTGGGGAGCCAGACAAGGTCCTTGCCATGCCATTGCTGGGGCAGAGGCTGTCAGTCTTGAGACTGAGGTGGGGTCCTGGGCTGAGGACAGGTGACAAAAGCCTCAGGGGGGCCAGGCAGGGACAGTCAGGGCTTTCAGTGCCCATGGTGATGCCTTAAGTTTTTAGCTTTTATATTTTTCAGATCCTGTATTGCATTAATGTGTAACAATGAACTCCATCTAGAGTACTATTAAGTTCTCTTCACATTTTTGTCAAACAAGACAATTCTTCCAGGCCTGAGAACCAAGGACACTCTCTGCCTCAGGCCTCAAAAAGTATAAACAAAAGTGAATCAGATGGATTCAAACTGGGGGAATATGACTTCGTTACCTAAAGCTATAATTGGACAATTAACCTCTGATATGCAAAGAGATCAAAGATTTATCTGTCTGAGAAACCCATGACTGTCGTCCATCTTGGGTGTAGCCTCTGTGAGGCTTTTGCACTGCCCAAGGTGTATCTATTAAAGGCCTTTAATAAATACCTACTTTATTCTTTTAACTCTGTCAAATTGCTGTTCTAGGTAGCCACAAGTCATCAATGGCATAAATAACTCACACAGCCTGTCGTTCCAGAGGAAAATGCGCAGCCACTAAACATTGCTGTTACCTTCTTATGAGGAAAAGCAAGGCTGTTGGATGACTTTTACATCAATTTTTGCTTATATTTAAATATAATTGTTTTTTCATTACTGTGGTGGTTTGTATACATTTCCTGAAATAGCTTCCTGCCAGGACCTGGGCAGCCTCCTTTGGACCTAACAAGAGTTTAATATTTTCTGCTGTATAACAAAGAAACCAATCCTTGGGATGACTAAGAGATGAAAGAGGTTTGGTGATTTATCCTAGCTCAAGAATGAGCATGTACAAACATAATAAAAAGAAGTATTTACTCAGTATAGATTTGGAGATCTACTTTATAGCAACAGAAATATACCACTCAAGGCAGACCTGCACTGAATGATAATAGCACTGCCTATTTTTTTCCATTTCCTATGACTGAAAGTAATGTGTATTATTTTTGAATTGCTTTTTCTCTACAGAAATGTGGTCATTTCAGGGACATATTTGTAATTGAAATGTTTCTTGTGATATTTTGAGAAGTAAAAGTATTTTCAGTGGAATGAAAAGCAAATAGTGAAAAAGATTGGAATAGCTTTAGAATACATGAAAACATTTTCATAACCTTTTTTTTTTTTAATAGATGGCAGGTGTTTCTGAAAGTAAAGTGATGTATTTTCTCAAAATCAAATGTAAACTACAGGGAGGAAGTTTTTGGAGAAATAACTCAATTTTTATAGAAAACCAAATATCATATTTCTTTATTTTACAGTTTTATTTGATGCTATCCTGGCAATACTGCAGACATCTATAGAAGAGTCTGAGACAGAATTCTGAAATTCTTTTATTAAGACATGGAAGATGGTAATGAAAATTCACTTGCAAATTTTGTGATCCTTATAGTAAACTACCTCTTCAGCAGAGACTTCCTTTGTAGTCTTGTGTTACACTATATACAGCGCTGCACTTTAACCCATGACTAAGAGCAAATGCTTAAAATAATAGCATTTCTTAATCAGCCAGAAAGCTTGCAATTAACACAAGAATGACATTCCCTCCCCCGCTTTTCCTAAGGCTTTATCCACTGCATCTGAGGCACTCCCAGTGCCTGCAGGTGGCACAGTTATTTTTCTAAGATACTGTTAAAACCAGCTAGTGGCATAGGCTGTTGTCACAGGATAATTTGCAGTACTTCTGAGCAGTGTTTGCTGGATGTCAAGATGCTGAAGTCTAAGTGCAGAGACTGATGGCATTACAACGTTCAATTGAATTTTTGAATCACTAAGATGAAGCATGCATGCCATTAGTGAAATGGTGAATGAGCATTTAGTATATGGAACCATGCAGAACTTAATACTCATACTGTTAATCTAAGCTTCCAAAAAGACAAGAACATGTTACAAGATCTTTGTAACATAAATGGCATAAACAGATCACCAGACAATAAATTTAATGAGTAAGCAGTGCTAGTCAAACCTCATAAAATTCCTGACTTGTCCAATATGCACCTGACAATGCATGTTCATCCACTGTGTTCCTCTTAGGAATGCATATTAGTCTGTCAATTTAATTACTTTATATGGATGTAATGAGTTCCAGAGGAAAGGGTTTGGGTGGTTATGCTAGAGAAGTATACTTAATAGAGCCCAAAGTGTGTTTTGATGGTGGGGACATCACAAAAATATTTAAAAGGCATTAAGGCTTCTACTATTTGTGCTGATAAGAGATAGCAGCATAACAGGCTTAAGGTCTTTATAGAGTGGGCAGAGTCTGTGTTTTAGAGGCATAGTGAGGAAATATGTTCATGAGATAGACAATACTATATGCAAGTTTTTCATGTGTAAGACTGAGTGAATTAAACAGAACTGAGACTATAAGTCTTCCAAAGTCACTCTCAATTTGTTGTAACTGTATTAAATACCAACTTTATCATCTGGATTTTTTTTATTTTTACTTGTCTGAATGGAAGGAGATGCTAGCTGAAGTTACCCTCAGCATGTCATGAGTAATGGGAATGCAGCAGTTTGGAGCTGACCACGTATTAGCTCATCAAAAGAAGAATTAAGTAGAAAACAAGGTCTAGAATGCAAATTTTTCATTTTTCTTCCACAGAGAGGGTGGAAAAAATGGTGAAGGCAGTTCTCCTAGTTAAAGGAAAATTTTTAAAATAGCTTACCCAGAAAGAAGGCTTGAGGTAATTAAGTTGAAAACAAACTGCAAACACTATGGAAGCCTTTAGCAAGTTACACATATTAATGCTGATTTGACTAGATCTCTAGAAGCTTCAGCTACAGTAGAATTAATTCCACTGGTAGGTTCAGTTCTTTTCAGATACATGTCAGAATGACAATGTTGAGTCTTAAAACAGAAATACAAAATGCTAAAAGAAATGTGGTGGTAAAGATAGATACAGGCATACAAGTCTCAAAGACTTTTTTCTATGTTAGACATTCCAGTGATACCCCACAACATATATCATCCTTGTATTGATGAACCATCTCTCCAGGCTACAAGATTATTCACTTTCCATACTGTATTATCAACAAGGACCTGAGCTGTTCAGAGTTAGATGTGAATAAGGTTTTAAGATGAAGCTTAATGTCCTGGCTCAAGGCCAGATTGTGTTAGGGCTCATATTCAGAAGGTATCAATTAAAAATGACATGCATTTGAAATAATGGAAACCTCGCAATATCTGCCAATTCTGCTGCATTGTATTCCTACACTTGGAACAGCACCGAGATTAAAAGCTCATGGACAGGACTTTGGCTCCAACTCAGCAAAACACACCAAGAACGTACTTCTTAACTATGACCTGATTCTGGAAATGAGGTACTAACAAAATCATTGGCTTTCTATCTCTCAGTCAGCTGAAATATTACCTTATTTTACAGAGGTTTTAGATTATGAATTACAAGCAATTATCATAACAATTTGTGCTATGACATTGACTGCATCTATAATATGTTTAAGAACACCTTATAACAAATAAACCTTAAAGAAATGCATACAGTAGAAAGCTTGTATTTTAGATTTTAGTATAACAATGATGCCATTTCCAAAGTGCTTTGGTTTATCCAGACTTCCTTTAGAACATACAATGGGTGCAGTAACAAAGTCTGATAGTACTGTAGATTTAATTAGCATATGCAGTTTGATAAACAAGATGCTTTGGCAAGAGCAAACAGAGCTTTGAAGATTACAAGAAGATTGGATCAAGTCTGGCTGACAGGAAAGAAGATTTAACTAAGCAGAAATGTAAAGTTTGTCTGTGTGATGTTTAACCCAATGAATGTAGTAAAAAAATACTAGCCTTCCTGAAAATGGTATATAAGCATATGTAGCTCACAGTAAAATTCAGATTCTGATCACGAATCAGTAGTCTCTGTCTCTCTCTCAATCATCAATAAATGAGTACTTACATTTTGTCTGCAGTTATGGCTACCATTTCACAAGAATGGATGGAACTCATGCTGTCATATTTAAAGACTCAGGTGGATGCAGGAAAATAACAATCCATTGCTCCAGGCACAATCTTGATGTATTAATGATGTGTGGAAATGCTAGTTTAAGATCCAGAACACATTTTTCAGTTCCAAACTTAATCAAAAACCAAAGAATGCTAGAATTAAAGTTTAAATTAGCTCATTATCTGTTTGTGTCTTTAGTCTTGAAGATTTGTCCTTGACTGAATTTTAGTTTTATATATAGCTTAAAATCTGGAGGTTTTGATTTACTTTTCAAGTAGTATACAGTACTGTGGAGGCCTGGAACCTGCCAGGGAAACAGCAGTCTCCATGCCCTGGAAGGAGAGACCCTGAGTCGTTGAAGAGACATTAAGAGCATGGAGACAAGAGGCTTCTCCCCCCAATCCTTTACTATTTTATGTTAGTGTACTCCGGTTCTTTTTTCCACATTGGCCCGTTGGCCCAGACCACCCCTGTTTCCCCCATATGGCCTTTCCCTAGAATGTTCTCACTTGTCCTGATCCCCATTGGCCCCAGTTTGCTGCATTGTTCTGCCCTTGTTACCGTATTGGTTACCCTGGTCACTTGCCTCACCTACGCACCACTTTCCCCTCTTCCCATTGGTCCCTGATACCCTGCTCCACCCTTCCCCCCTTTCATTCGCCAACCTTCCTCATCATCCGTAGTGAGACTGCGCCTGTGCCTGTGCCTGCGCCTGTGCGTGTGCGTGTGTGTGTGTGTGTGTGTGTCTTTGTGTGTGTGTGTGTCTTTGTGTGCCAGTCTGCCTGCCTGGATCGCTGCCTGCTGGAGGCACTTCAGGAAAGTAGCACCAACTAAGCATCACCGCAGGCCGCTACACAATGTTCTCATGTTTATCCCCCAAAAGGGATGAAATATTATTATGTTTCATAGATGCACTTGTTGGATAGTCTGAAGCATCACTTCTATGAAAAGCAAACAGAAAAAAAAATAAAGCAGGGGACAGGGGTAAATTATATTCTCAACAGCAAGAAAAAGGAACTATGATAGCTGCATGGCACTTTCCTCAAAGTAATACAAAGAAAAACGCTCTTGTAGAATAATTGAAAAAAAGAAAATTTAAAATATGTAGAAGTTTAAATTTGGGCTTCCTTAGAGAACAAAATATACAAAAAACGGAAGATTGAATATGAAGTAAAGAATTTACATGGCAGGGAGCTGTGCTGGTTAGGAAATGGACAATTTAATTTCTCCACAAGCATGAAATTCTAGCAGGAATTAATTTGCTTCATGCAGAGTCCTGATGTTTTCTCTTCTTTCCTCAGTCACAACTCACATTCTTTGATAGTTAATTTTAGCAAGATTTTTTCATGGCACCCCATGTAGAAATAAGCTTTATTCTGTATGCAATACATAAACATATTAATTTAGTCTTCAAGATCACTAGGGCTATTTCAAGTATGAAACAATATTATTCCAATATTTTATTCCCAGTAAATCATTTAACTGAATTTTAGTAAGGTATCCGAGCCCTAATTCAACGTTACTTTTCCAACAACTACGTTCTTTAGTGGATGCCTTGGATTTCTAATGAATAAATTAACTCCTAAAGAAAACCAGGAAGATCAGCTCATCTCAGTAAGATTAACCTCCACTAAGCTACTAGGGATAATTTTAGGATTTTAGTTTTTTCTACGGACTTAGCAATAACATGAAATAGTGTCTTGGTTTGAAAGACAGGTATCTGCTAAGAAACCCCCCCATTCCTCCAATTTATTACAATTTTGAAATTAAGGGGCTCTCTGGCAAAGGTATGGGGATAGGAATAACAGTTCTTTACTAATATATCTAACAAGACAAACAAAAACAACGACAGCTATGAAATTATCAGTAAACAGAACAGTAATTCAGTTCCAGTCCTTTTCCAGCTTCAGACACCCTATCTCTGCTCTCAGTTACTGGTGATGACGAGCAGGGTGGTGGCGTGCAGCTGCGGGAGAGCTGGGGTGGTGGCGGCGGCATCCTGGTGGGAGGAGGGATGAAGGAGAGACCTCCCCCGCTCACGGTGTTGGTTGCGGTGCTCAGCAGGGTGTCCAGAGTTGGCAGGCCGAAACAGGCTGGGCAGTGGCGGTGGTCGTCCTCCTCTGATTCCATGAGTGAAAGAGAGAGGGAGAGCCACTC
>VWZS01008126.1:4654-36805 GCA_013397075.1 Rhabdornis inornatus | reverse complement strand
GGTGACTCAGGTCATGAGGGATGTGGCAGTACCTCCCCACAGGGCGCAGAGAGTATCAAGGAGCAGAAAGGTGGAACCGGGGTGGTTGAGATGGAGAGGGGAGGGAATGTGATATTAGTCACAGAAGCAGTATTAAAAATTGAATTGGTAACAGAGACAACAGTTATAATAAAAATGACAGTTTTTTCTCACTCACAATGAGAAAAAAGTCTTAGGTGGAACAAAGAAGAGGAAGTGTGCTGTGGAGTTTTGTTTGCTTGAGTGAGTGTGGCAGTTGCAGGTTTCTCATGGCTTTTTAATTGCTATTTTCGGACTTGACTTGACTTTTGGTTTTGGGAGTAAAGAATGAGACAAAATACACTTCTGTATTTCCTGGTTGATTTCTAAAGTCATGGAATGCAAGATTGTGAAGAAGGAGGCTTACCAGCTGGAAAGAGGTGATGGAGTGCCTGTCTCAGATGAAGAAAACAAGGCACTGCAAGAAATCAGCACGCCAAGGAATTGCTGTCCTTGGCTCACGAGACAGATTCACTGTGGTCCTCCAGGCCTTTTCTCGTGCCACTCCTGCTCAGCCATCTACAGCCAAAGCTGGCGGTGTGAGTGCAGCAAAGCTGTTGTCCAAGAAACCCAGCACAGCTCTCTGAGGCTGCCTGTCACCTGCAGCATGTGGGGAGGACATTGCCAGCAGCAATTGCCAGAAAGATGCTTGAAGGTGTCTCTGGACACTGTGGGGTTTTGGGGGGTTTTGTGTAATTCTGGCTCAGGCAGTAAAGGCCTTAGAAGTGGTGAAGAGGAACCACTGAGCTGCTCACTCTTGTCCCTATCCTCTCCACAGGAGCTCCAGCTCCACCTCTGGGCTGTCTCTCATGGGCCTCTCAGCAGCCTCTGAGATTTTCACCTCCTAGAGGGCAGCCCAAGGCTATTTTCTAAAGAGACCTTTGCCTCAACCCTTGAATCAAGCCTCACAAATTCTTGTCATGTAGACATGCACACTTGCAGCCCTGCAGATGCACATGTGAATTGAGAGCTGTGGGACACATGCAGGCTCATGCCCTGCACTGCCATTCCTGAAAAGCCTTGGCTGCTTCTGAGGGATCTGACATGCCAACATGCCATTGCTGCAGGAAAGCATCTCTGGATTCAACGGGATGCAGTGAAAACCACCCCTGTTTTCTCCTAGCGTGCTGCTCCATCCAGTTGCCAGTCCCTTGGTTTCTCGCTATATCCCTGTTCTTTCCCAGTCCCTGTCTTGCTGCCCTTCCAGAGCTGCTTCAACAGTGTCCATTCCTCCCCAGGCCAGACTTTGCTCCCTCCTGCTCATTCTGCCTCTCTTCCTCTGTCCCTGCTGCCTCTTCCTGCACCTCTGCTCCCGCTCCCTGCCCCGCTTTTTCTCTCGTTGTTCTCTCTGTTTTCGGCTTCCTGCCCCTATCTCTTCTGTCTTCATTAAATTCTCGGCTCTGCTCCCTGCGCCACGCTGAGCTCACGCTCCCAGGCGAACTGCCCCTGCCGCCGTTCCCTGCAGCCGGGACACAGCGGGGAGCTCTCCTGCAGCAGCACGACAGCGGCGAATCGGGCCTGGGACAGCAAGATCAGAGTGCCACTGCATTCCTATTCACAGTGGTGCCTCTCAGAATACATCAAAATTTCTCTACTTGTGCTCTTTCTAGGCCTGTGCAGAATGAAGTAATTGAACAGAGAGAAGGTCCAAGAATGCACAGGCAATGTGGGTGTACATTGGGGAGCGCTGGCAGAGGGGTGCAAGGCCCAGTGGTGATTTGAGTTAACAAGACACCATGTTTTTTGTGTTGCAAATTACTCACTACACTTGGATAGGCCAGTCAATAAGGCAATTTATTAAGTAGTTGATAAGAAACGGGCAAGCAGCGCTGGGGACATGGGGAGTCTGCGCTCTGTCAACATGTCCATCCTACCCCCACTGCCACTTTTATAGGCATTTTCTTGTTGGGATGTGTCATGCCTACTGTGCTGGGGTAGAAGTCCGGAGCAAGCCCGAAGATGTTGGCTAGCACTTTAAGCAGCAGTGGCTATAAGCCCCCACCAGATCTGGACAAGGCTCCAACATGTTGCCAGGTTACACTCCTAGCAGGCAGGCAACAGTAGTAACAAGCCTTTTCATGTTTGCGCAACCCCACCTTTTCTTTATACATGAAAAGTGGATACAAATCATAATTAAAGTGGCAAAAAATACGTAACACTAAAAAGTAGCAATTTACAGGAAAGGCATTTAAACAAATATAATGAAATAATNCCAGGGCCAGCTGAGCCTGGAAGCCACCATGGTGTGGGCAGTGGGGCAGACACACCAGGGGAGGTGTGAGGGTCTGCAGCTGCTTCCGGGTGCAGCATGGAGAGAGTTTCCTAAGGAGCAGGGAGGTGGAGAGGGGTAGTTCAGGCCCAGAATCTTCAGCACTGAGTTATCCATCACTCACCTCTGGTTATCCATCACTCATCTCTGGTTATCCAGGCTAGGCTTCAGGGCTGCCCTGCCCACGGGTCGTGTGGGCATGCCATGGCTTTTCCCTTCATGTGAGAGCTGCCAGCTCAGTGTCCCAAGGGTTGCCAGACCCCCAGGCTGCTGTGAGAATACAGACCTGCCTGTGTGTGCCCTGTCAGTACCTTCCACAAGCAGGTCTTGAGGTGTGACCATGAGGGCAGTGTATGTGATGGTGACTTCTTGTGGGTGTTTGGTTGTAGCTGTGGACAGAGAGGGCTCTCCTCCAGCTTCTCAAGCAGATTCCATGTTGATTCCAAGCTGGTATTTCAAACGTGAGTAGTCAGTCTTTATTTTGACATCATTGAATAAGCACTCCTTTTCCTTATGTTTTCCATGGGAAAAGTGCTTTCATATGTAAATATTCTTTTATAAATCTAAAATAGGGAAGGATTCCCAGAAGATACCTGTTGTTCCAAAGGGGCTTCTAAGAGCATTCGTGAAAGCTGCATCTGGTTAGTATATCCCACTCTGTTAACCCTGGGACCTGGGAAGCTGAGCTTTTGGTTCCTGTAAGGATGTGCTGTATCCTGGACAGTCAGAAGCACAGTCAGAGTCCTGCTGCAGGGATGCTCCATTTCACACTTCCTGGGGTCAGCCATAGGGATGGTCCAGCACAGTGTCTGCTCCCAGCAGTGCTTCCAGATGATTGCCAGGGGCATCTCCTGCTGCTGCTGCAGTTGTACCATTACTGGCCAGATTTGCCGTGTGCAGACACTGGCATCCAGATGTTGGGAAAAGGCCTGTGCTGGATTTGTGTTTGCCTCACACTCAGCAAACGACTGAGGCAGAAATCCCACAAAATGAATGCTATTTCCAGACCTCTAAGTCATGCATGTGTTGAAGCTACACCTAAAGCATGAAGCTTAAGTTGAAGGAACTCCTTGTGTGGGTCATTTAGTTAATTGAGTCTCAGATGCTTTGGGTCTGCATTTCTTTTTGCATTGCAGAAAACCCAGCTGTGGTTTCCACTTGTCTTTGGGGACAGCAGGTTTCTCACTGTCACTTGTCAAAGTGCCCAGGCCGAGGTACCATGCTCTTGGTAAGGAGCAGTGATTTGTATTTAAAGTTTCTTATTTTATTTTTAAAGAGACAGATCATGAGATTGTGCAGAAGAAGATCTTTCCTATGGAAGAAAAAAACAGTGTGCCAGATTCAGATGAAGAAACAGAAGCAGTAACATATACCAGCACACTTGCTCAGCATGAGAGACATTCGGGAAGTGAGTTCTTGGGAGATTCTGTCATGGGAAAATAGCAGCATTTCTGCTGCATCCGTGCAGTGCTCTTCATGGATGAATTGCAGGTGCCCAGCACACAGTCCTGACCTGCAGCCCAGAGGAAAAGATGGGGGCAGTTCTGCTGCCTGGCATACACTGGGCTCTTCTCCGTGAGAACGTTAGGGGATCCCTCTTGGTTCCTGGTGCTAAGACATGAGAGCCAGAGGAATTGATCTCTGAAGACAGTGATTCTTGGGCACCTGAAGCGCACTGTGAGATTATCCCTAGTGCAGAGCACAAATATTGTCTCTTGCATTGTCTTTTCTCCTGCCAGGGTCAGCTCCTGGGCAAAAAGCTGAGACTCCTGGACAGTGGCAACTGAGCAAGTACTACATCCTAGCATCTATAGCAGTCTCGGCTCTGCTGTTTCTTGCAGCAGTGGTTGGGTACACAGTCATGTATCAGCTGCTGAAGAGACACATGTGAGTTGACCTTTCTCTTGAGTTATTTATTGCTGCCATTGGCAATGAAGTGTTTGCACTGTGCTGGAGTGCCAGGGCAGCTCCTGGCAGTGCTCTGCAGAAACCTCTGCAGTGCAATTCTTTAACTGTGCTTTTGTCTCATATCTGAGGAGTCTTCTTGGAAATCTATTTCTACAGGAGGATTCAGGGAGATGAAGCATCAACAGAATGCAACATTTACTCATTTGGGGACAGTAATGATTAGAGTAAAATGAAAGGCAAAGTAGAGTGAGGAGAATGCTGAGGAGGGATCAAGAGCGCCGAAGGCAACAGGTTCAGCAACAGTTGCCACCTGTCACCAGAGATCTCTGTGGCAGAGCTCACCCAGCTGTACAAGACCATAGGTGCAGACCCCTCACCTCTGCCTGGCATTTGTCTGATGGTGCGTTTTCACAGGTTCTAGGTGACCTAGGTTGTTTTTATATATTTATATATTTATTATATTTCCTGTATGTCAGTCCATGTAGTCTGTGTCACTGTGCATTTAAGACCCAAAAACCCACATAATGGAACTTGTGTGTTTTGCTGTGGGTTCATGGAGGGGGTGATGTGCCTGGGTCCCTTGTAACAGAAGGAATGGACATATATAGGTGCTCTTTTGTTTCTCTCTGGGCTCTGGATGGGATTGCCTGGCACAGGTCTCCAAGTAGTGACCCGAGAAACTGCACTCTGTGAGAAGTTGCACTTTGTAATTAGAAAATCAAAATCCTCTGTTACCTTTCAGATTGCCTTGATAATTTTAAATCTTCATTTCATCAATGAAGAAAAGACAGAAAATACAGGAGACCACAAGGGCTGACTTAATGTTTCTGGGAAGGCTCTGATGCCTGATTCAAAAATCCTTTCATTGAAACAATTCAATGAAAGGATTCACAGTATTGGAGGTTTCTTCCTGCGGATGGTGTTGTTGCAGATCTCTGATTGCTGACAGTGGAAGGAGGATGAATGAATTCAGTAGTTTCTGAGCACTGGTTTATCTGTAAAGAACATAAAAGCTATTCTCCACTATTCACCCAGAACATAAAAGCTATTCTCCACTATGATTCACAGGAGCTTTCTGTTACTCTTTTTGGTATCAGCACTCACAGAGGCAGTGGTCATTTGCTTCAAATTATTATTTCCTTCTGTAATTTACATCTACTTTTCTTTTTAAAATTTAATTTCTTCTCATTTCATAAAATTGGCTGTTCTTCTAGTTTTATTTCAGAATTTCTGAAGCCCTCCAGAGAGGGAAAGGGAACCTTGAATTTTCTGAACTCTGACAGCACAGGGGGATGGATTGACCACTGTCTTGGTCCTTCTGGCCAGATGATTGCTGCTCCAGGCCAGGTACCATTGCCCTTCNTACAGGAGACCACAAGGGCTGACTTAATGTTTCTGGGAAGGCTCTGATGCCTGATTCAAAAATCCTTTCATTGAAACAATTCAATGAAAGGATTCACAGTATTGGAGGTTTCTTCCTGCGGATGGTGTTGNGTTGTTACCCAAGGAGTTGGAACTTCACCTTTTTGAATCTCTTTCCACTGACCATGCAGCCTGTCCAGATCCCTCTGGAGAGCCTTCCTGCCCTCCAGCAGATCAGTGCTCACGCCCAGCTTGGTGTCATCCATGTGCTGAGGGTACACTCGATCCCCTTTTCCACATCATCAAAAAAGATACTAAACAAAACTGGGTGCCTGGTACACTGGCTTTTGACATTTATGTAGTGAGTTTCTTTACAGACCCAAAGACATAAACCAAGGAGGGTCCTCTTGAGAGAGCAGAAAGCCACCAGGCCTCTTGCCTGATACGTGTGTGCATTTTCTTTCCCAGTACTAATGTCGTAGGGCACCTCCATCCCTAAAAGGTCAAAACAAAATAGCAGAAGAACAAAATGCAAAACAATCAAACATCATGCTGTAGGTTGGAAATTCCTTTAGTTCTTCCTCCCTCATGAGAAGAATTGACTTAATTATTTTCTCCATTCTGTCTTCTGGTTCCTCTTGCTCATATCGTTCCCAAATTGCAAACAGTATTACACCAAACAGAGTTAACATACTGCTTAAGAGATCTGCCTGAGTGGGAAGAAAAAGCAGTAAAAGTATTTTTGTCTTTATTTGTTTGGAATGATGTAGTAAGTTTTACTCACAGCTAATTCAAAGCTCTAATATTCAGTGTGGTGGAACACACGTAACTCATGGCTTAAACCACTAGCAATCAACATGAAATAGTAAGTATTCATAAAGTAGGTAAATCTTTTTGTGGCAAATTCTTCTACTAGTCACATAAGAGCAACTGTACTTGCATTAAAAATTGCCCAATGTTCCCAGCATTGCTGCCCTCTGCCATTTGTACGTTTAGTAGAAGGCATACCAGCTTCGAACTGTTCAAGTTGCTTTTTAATTTTAGATAAATGCTTAGGCAAACATGAACCAATGTTTTTTCCTGTTTTCCCAGACCCATTGGTAAATACGGTGATACCCTTTAGGGGTATAAGACTATTCAATAGTTTTAAGGATATTTCAGTAGTCCCACCTAATTGCAATAATTTATGACTTGGTAGGTGACAGCTAATCTGTCCTGAGAAATTTTGTTAAGTGCTTTGTAAAGATCTGCTGTTGGCACAGCACCATTCAAATTGTTCCTGAGTCACAGGTATGATGATTTTTGAAGGATCTTTTGTGGCCAATTGTAAACATCTTTGACAGTTTTTAATGATTAGTTGGGCAATTAATTCAAAGGTGGTAGGTACCATCTTTTTAGGTTGATGGGGTAGAAACACCCACTCTAAGACATGCAAAGGGTCCAACAACTGAGTATTCTATTGCCCTATGATAGCTGTAGGATGTAAATCAATGATAGAAGTAAACACAGTAATACATATTTCAGGGTATATCTGGTGAACTTCTCTGTGACAGCCTGCTCTACTATTTCAAGAGCAGGTTTTGCCTCTGGCGTCAATTTTCTGGGGGAATTCAGATTGGGATCACCCTTTAGGATGTTAAGTAAGGGTGCCAGGTGTGATGTAGTCAATCCTAGATTCGTCTGAGCCAATTTATGGTACCCAGAATGTTTTTTGCATGGTTTAAAGTTTGAATTTTTGTTGAGAGTCAAATTGTTTGTGGCTGTATGATCTGATCTATGATTTTGAGTCCAAGGTATTTCCAGGGTGGTTGTTGTTGCACTTTTGCTGGTACCACTTGCAGCCCAAATGTTTTTAATGCTTGCATCAGGCTTGGTTGAATTAATGAAAGAACTTTTTTGGTTTGGGTTGCTATTAAAGCATCATCCATTTAATGGTAGCAGTACGCTCCCGGAAATTGTTCCCTGACTGACAAAAATGCTTGAGCCATGTACCACTACAAACTGTGGGGCTATTTTTCATTCATTGTGGCAAAACTTTCCATTGATAATGCTCCACTGGTGCAGCGTTATTAAAGGATGGCACCATAAAAGCAAACTTTGGGGTATCATTTGGATGAAGAGGAATAGTAAAGAAGAAATCCATTAGGTCCACAATTAGAATGTCCCAATTGACAGGAATCATTGTAGGGGATGGCATGCCTGGTTGTAGGCTCCCATGCTTTCCATGACCGCATTGATTTTTCTTAGGTCATGTAGCAATCGCCATTTCCCAGATTCCTTTTAGATGACAAATACTGGGATGTTCTAAGGGCTTGTAGATGGTTCTATATGCCCTTGAACTAGTTGCTCTTGCACTAAAGTTTTGAGGGTGTGTAGCTTCTCCTTTTCTAGGGACCACTGTGGTACTCACACAGGTTGAGTGGTGAGCCACCGTAGGGTTTCTGTGGGATATTTCATGCCCTTTCAAACAGTGGCCCCTGTTAAAAATCCATTCCTACCTAGACTCCCTATGCAGGAAGAACATCCCTCCCCCACAGGTTTGAATGGTGCTGCAGTAACATATGGTTGCATGGTAGCTGCATGCAACCCCTTCTGCAACCCCAACTGCAATCCCTTCGGGATTTTTGACCAACACAGATTTGCTGCTCAAGCAGCTCTGTGTGGTCCCACCAAGGCCAGGAAAGGCAGTTCCTACAGCTGTTGTGGGGCATAATGATGGCCAGGTGTGGGCAGAGATGGTGGTAAGATCTGCCCCTGTGTCAACCATCCCGCTGACTTCTATCTGTGAGGGTCTCGCCTCACAAATTGCAACAATGCACACCATATTAGGTCTTTGATCACTTACGGCCTGAGTCCAGCACACCTGTGGCTCACCAGTGGATCTGAAGCCTCGGTCTCCTCGCTCTATAGGCTCTGTTTTGGGGACAAGGGACTTAAAAGGGATGAGTTGGGCGATACATGTTTTTGTGGGGATTGTCATGGGTGGAGTAGGTGTTTAAACCAAAGCACATATCTGCCCAGTGAAATCTGCATCAATAACAGCAGGGTGCACAAAAATACCTTGTAGACTAACACCGATCTTTCGATCAACAGTGCACATAGTCCTCTCCCAATGGGCCTGTGGGCCTCGAGAGGGACCTTGTATACCTTAAAAGTGCTTATGGTTATTAAAATGGCTGTGGAAACATCCATTCCAGCTGCTCTTCTGGTCCTTCCTGTGAGATGGTTGCATAGGCTCTGACAGGAAGGTGGGAAGATGTTTTTATCATCATATGTCTCCCCTTTGTGCTGGGTCTTCTGTTTCCCTGGTCCTAAAAGGAAGATCTGTCAGAATGAATTAGGGATCAGCATTGCCTGGTCACTGAATTGGTTTTTCCACATTGGCTACAGGTTGTATTCCTTTGTCCATGAATTGTCCCTGGTAGTATTGACTTACGGGGACAGTTGGCTTTTAGGTGGCCTGGTTGTCCACATCTGTAGCACAAGGGTGTCACTTTCACAGCTGCCGGTATGGAGTCTGCTAACAAGGACATGTTGTGGGCATTAGATCCAACCTTGGTGCACGTATTTATCATCTCATCCAAAGATGGGTTCTCATTTGGCAACAGTTCTAAAACCTTTTGACAGTCCTCATTAGTATTGTCTTTGGCCAATTGTAAAATTAATTCGTTTCTGACCTTGATGTTTATAATTTGTTTCTCTATTGCATCTTGCAATCTTTCTAGGAATTGTAGATACAGCTTGTTAATTCCCTGTCTGATCTTTGAGTAGGTCTGGGTTGGATTTGCTATGTTTGTTACCTTAAACAATGGTAGCATCCCTAAATCCTTTACTTGTGTCAGCACTAGTGGACCTAGCCTGGGTTGGAGCTGAGGGCAAGCTAATGGTGGTAGTCCTCAAGGCTGAGAGACCCTACCTCATAACGTGGGTCTTCTCAGGGGCCCTTTAGGTTTCTTGGTTCCTGTTTTTCTGCCCTGCGTTGTCATGCTGATTCAAAACCCATATATTGGACTGTTGTAAACATTAGTTTGGCAAGCTGTGTAATATCAAAGGGAGTAATGCAGCTGACACACTACAACAGAGTAACCTCCTTTGTTGTTAAGAACTGCAGCATATTGGTGATGGCAGGTGAGCCCAGGCCGTACTTGGCTACAAGCTGATGCAGTTCAGAAAGAACCTGCCACTGAAAAGGTGTGTAATTATCCTGTGTTTTTCCACTACCCCTTATTACTGGGTATGCTTCAACTGTGCCATACTCAGGTTCCAGCTTCCTGATAGTGGCACATCAATTGCTTCTGCAGCTTCATAATCCCCACTTGTTATCATTGCTAGCTTTACCTGGTGCCTAACGCTGACTGGATTGGGCACGGCTGTTGGTATTGTACCAATAATGGCTTTGTTTTTGGGGTCTGCAGAAAAATGGTGGCTCTGGCTTTCAGTGCCCCTAGCTGGAGGGTATTCTGTGGGAGACTTCAGCTGTGGTAGCAGTGGTGCATGCGCAGCAGCAACAGCTTTCACCAGATATACCCCAAAATATATATTACTGTGTTTATTTCTATCACTGATTTCCCTCCTGCTGCTATCATAGGGCAGTGGGATACTCAGATGTCCAGCCCTTTGGACAATGGAAAAGCCATTGTGACATGGAAAGAAGAAAATGAATGGCAGAAACTGGAAGGGTTTGAAAATAGGTCACCTCAGATGGTTGAGCTACGCGCAGTAGCTATGGCCTTCAGTGTTTTCCAGACACTCTAAATATTGTCACTGACTCCACCTACGTTGTTAGTATAACAAAAAACCGGATCGAACCCTGCTCAATGAAATTGACAATCCACTATTATTCAGCATATTAAAAGGTCTGTGGCATACCATCCAGGCCAGAGATTGTTCCTACTATATTTTACATGTTAGAAGTCACACAAATCTACCAGGCTTCATTGCAGACGGCAATGCCCGAGCAGATTGTCTCGTGAGCCCTGCTTGGACAGCAACACAATCAGACACGTGTGCACAAGCAAAGGCTTCACATGCCTTTTTCCATCAAGGCATGTGAGCCCTACAAAGACAATTTATGTTATTGAACTCAGAGGCTTGCAATATAGTCAACTCCTGCTCCAACTGCCAAGGTCACAAAGAACCACCACAGCTGGGAGTTAATCCCCGTGGCCTAAGAGCCTTACAGATTTGGCAAACAGACGTGACTAACATTCCAGAATTTAGAAAGCTAAAGTATGTGTGTATGTCAATTCACACATTTTCTTTGGCTTTTATGGGCTACGGTACATACTGGAGAAAGGAGCTACAATACCATTGTGCATTAGTGATCAGCCTTTGCCACTTTGGGTATCCCACACACCATAAAAACAGATAATGGCCCTGCTTACATCACACACAACACAATTCTTTCAACTATGGGGCATAAAACACCACACAAGTATCCCGTGTTCAGCAACAGGGCAAGCCATTGTCAAATGTGCCCATGGCACTCTAAAATGTATTTTAGAAAAACAAGGGGAATGTGTGACGAGACCCCACAAAGCAGAGTAGCCAAAGCTGTCTACACCTTGAACCACCTAACAGTCCCAGAGAAATCCCAGAACCCAACACTCCTGAATCATTTTCTGTCGTCCTTGCAATCTGGTGATGCTGAATCACCTAGACGTCAGGCGATGGTAAAAAATATTATTATGAATAAGTGGGAAGGTCCATGGTGCGGCCACTCGGGTCCAGCCCAGATGGAGAGACCCGCAGACTGCCTGGGAGATTGGTGAGAGGTCTCCAAACTTGGTGATCAAAAATGAGGGATGGGCACATATTGGTGACCCCAAAGGTGACCCCAAAATACAGAGAATTTATTAATACGAAAATAACAAACAGGACGAAGGCAAGCACAGTACAAAGGGGTGCACCAAAAAGGCCAAGGGCAAGTATAAACACAACTTATATAAGGTAGGATAGAGGTGGAGTTTGAGGGTGAGGGTCCAATAGAAAGAGGGATTAGGAATATGCAAAATATTGCAGCACTTTTAAACCAATAATCTTACAGAGAACAGACAACTTTCCGGAGGTGATTAACTTGTAAGCACAGGGGATGCTGGGAGTGAACCAGTCTCCTCACCATAACTGAAGTGGGTTTTCCCATACCCTTCTGCTTCAGTCTTGACAACTTTATTTCACGCCAACACTATGGGACCTTGTTACATGGGGATGTGGGTATGTGTGTATTTCTATGGACACCAGAACACAGTGGAAACCTGCCAGGTGTGTTCATCCTGCCCTACATCATGCTCAGGACCAGAGACAATATCCTCATGATGAACTTCCAGCAGATGTCAAGAAGCAGTGACCTAAACAACTTGCACACTTGCCACACATAGAACTGGAATTTCTTGAGATTATAAATCTGTTGAAGGATTTTGTCTATTTATGGACATGAAGGTTTTATACATATTTAAATGTGAGTACTTAACTTGAAGACTTTGAGACAGATTTTCTTGTTGGTTGTTTTTCCTACAGTTCTGAAAAGTTTCCTGTTTTTAGAGTTACGCTAAAATTTGTAAGTTTTAAGATTTAAGCCTGTAGCATGCCAATTTGATAACTAGTATTGTTAGCAGTTCTGCCTGACAGCTCCCAAGAGTGAATGTTACTTCAAGGGTAAATGGAATACCTCACCAACAGAAAAGGGGCTGGGCCTGCTGAATTGAGTTGAAGGCTTCATTTAATCTTTTCAAAGCCTAGGCAAAAGATTTTACACAATGCCGTGTCTGTCATCTTGTTTGCAAGGGCCCTGCAGAGGATGACAGACACTGCTTTTGTATTTAAAAAATAAAACAAAAAGGGGGAAGTGTGGTGGCCTGGAGGCCTCACAGTTAGAAATTCCAACTTTATAACTGAAATGTGATTGATTATATAATTACCTTCCTTATGTAACTTGACCAGTAAGGCCTGCTGAAGAGCAGGCCCAGGCCATTGGGGATTCAGGCTGCTATTGGCTGGTTGGCCAGGTGGCAACTAGCTTGACCAATGAGGATTGGCTGCATGTGCCTTCTGATTTATATAAGGAGACGAGGTCTCGATGAAGTTGGCTGTTGCTGCATGACTTTAGTGTGTGTATTGTCACATTCCTGCCTCCGACACATCATTGTAACACATGGCATTGGCCAGGATGGTAACAGCAAGCAAGAGTCCTTTAGGAGTCAGGTCCAGTCACGGTCTTGAATCTGCCTTCCCTTTTGTAGGAAGCTGGGGTTTCCTATGGTGTCATGATCTCCTGCAGCAGCTGTAGGTGGGGCTTGATGTTCTTGGTGGGAATCCACTTGGGTCCTGCACCTCTGGACACACAAGCTAACCTATTCCACAGATGGTAAGAGGGAAAGGCCCTGAAACTTGTCCAGTTTCAGAGTCCTTTATTAATACTGATGGTCTTTCTTTCAGCTTCCCTTGGGTGGTATTTGAGAAGTGTCTAAAAATTGGTGGAAAAGTCTCCATAAATTAATTTTTTAGAAAACAAAAAACATAAATTGCTTTGCACAGTCTCTCCACTGTAGATAGAACCTCGACTCCCCCTTTTTGTTTTTCTAAGATGTCTTTTAATGATCTGTGTGCTCTTTCAATAATAGACTGGCCTGTAGAGGAATGGGGTATGCCTGTTGTCTTTTAATGCCCCATAAGTTAATAAATTTTTGCACTTTTTGGGATATAGATCCTGGCCCATTGTCAGTTTTGATTTCTTGGGGAATGCCTAAAAATGAAAAGGCTTGGAGGAAGTGTTTTATTGTATCTCTGGCCTTTTCCCCATTATGGGCTGATGCAAAGATGGCTCCCGAAAATGTGACATATGATACATGTAAGTATTTATATTGCCCAAATGATTGGTAGTGAGTTACATCAGATTGCCAGATTTGTAAACTGTTTAAACACCAGGGATTAACCCCACCTCCAGCTGATGCTGTTAATGGTTTCTGGCAGTCAGGGCAGGACTGGACAATCATCTTTGCTTGTTCTTTAGTAAGATTAAACATCCTTATAAGTGCAGGGGCATTTTGATGAAAGAAGGAATGGCTTATACAGACTTGTTCGGAAAAGTTCGGCAATGTTGTTTGTATTGTCATTGCTAGATGGTCTGCATGTGCGTTATCTTCCACCATGAATCCTGGGAGAGAGGTATGAGATCAAATATGTGCAATAAAATAAGGTTGCTTTCTAAAAGAAAGAAGAAAAATTAATTTTTAAAGTAAATCATATAACTTATCTTTGGAGACCATTTTAAGCAAGGATCCCTCTGCTCTTTCCACCATACCTGAAACGTGAAAGGAATAGGTAATTAAATTAAAAGGAAACGTAAATTTGGAAAAGACACAGACAACAGCTGCTAGTTCCACAACCTGTGGTGAGCCTTCTACTTTTTCAATGTCTGACTCCCATTCTTTTGTGTCCAGATCCTGCCAGGTGAGCACTGATTTCTGAGACTTCCTTGAGCCATCTGTGAAAAAGATAATTGCGTTAAGAGGTATATGGCTTCTAAAAGGTTTTAAAATTAACTTGAAAGAGGAATGTAATAACTTGAGTTTGGGATAGTGAACTGAAATTTGTCCCATAAAATTTACTAGAGCAAATTGAAAGTATTCAGACTGTTGAATTAACCATTCTAAATATTAGAAGTAACGAACTGCCAAAGCTTTGCTTTACCATCCATAGGATCCAGGGTTAATCCTTGAGGCTTAGAAAGCTTGCAGTTGGGACATACAGATGTTACTCATTATGCTCCTTTTGGAAGGCTCAAGTACATTCATGTCTCTATAGACACATTTTCTGGAGCAATTTTTGCCTCGGCCCATGCAGGCAAGAAAGCAAAAGAGCTAAAGTGACTTTTTCTCCTGGCCTTTCCTACTCTGGGCATCCCCCAGACCATTAAAACTGATAATGGTCCTGCCTACACTTCCAAAAGCTTCAAACAATTCCTGGACCAATGAGGAGTGAAACACTTACCAGCATACCCCACTACCCAACAGGGCAATCTGTTGTTGAAAGGGCACACTGAACCATCAAAAGGGTCCTTGATCAGCAGCGTGGGGGTGTTGAAACATCATCTCCCATTGAAAGACTGTGTAAGGCTCTATATGTTATAAACTTCTTAAACAATTCATTAATGGAGCCAAAACCTGCCATCATCAGGCACTTTTCCAATTCTAGCCAAGCCCAGCTTTCAGAAAAACTGCCTGTGCTGATCAAGGACCCCAAAACCAAACAAATTATGGACCCTTTCCCATTAATAACTTGGGGGAGCAAGTATGCCTGTGTGTTACCAGTGTCAGGATACCCCGAAAAAATTGTGAAACCTTACGTTGCGTTACCAGATTCTACACCCACCCAAAACACTGAGAAGCAACAAGAAACTCAATTAAGTCAAACTCAAGCAGCTTGGAGGAGAAGGAAGAAGAAAAAGCTTCATCCTGAGTCACCTCCCAACGACATGGAGACTAACAACACAGTTTAAGAATATCACACTTTTCTGTTAATATCATTCTGTTTGTTCTTCCTTAACTTACTTTTAATATGTTCCCCCATCTCTTTTCTCATCTTCTTAATAAATAAAGAAAGAGGAGATTGGGGTGGGCCTTCTTCACTATTTAAATGCTTTTGAAACAGTTTGTCTTAAGTTTATTTTACAGAATAATTTGCCTTCTGTGAGTCCCCACCAGGTTTCTGATGGCAGCAAACCATCATCCATTCATCGTAATATTCTGGGTGCTCCTTGCCCTTCCACCAGCAGCAATGTGGATTGTCCCTCAGCCAAGACAAAACATCTGGGTCGCCTTGGCAAAAATATTACAAGATAGTCTATGCATGTCCATAGACAGAATAAATGATTCTTTATCAACGAGCCTGGTGGGAATTCCTTTGACAGCAAACAATTACCCATATGCAGGTAAGAGGCCCAACCCAGTGGACACCTGGAATGAGTGGACCAAGATTCTCCCGGATGCATCAGAGGAACCCCAAGAATTGGACTTACTGGGGTCCTCCCAGGATATGTACTGTGTCCAGTTTTACCACAGGAAACTGAATCAACACTGGACACTCAGTGAAATTGGTAGAGGCTGGAAAAATGTAACACCCAATAATAAGATGTATACTCTACAAATTGGTGCAATTACACTAGCCCCATTCTTTCTTGGTCCTCATTTCATCCCAAGGTGTTGCCCCAGGGAGTGTTTCTTATCTGCAGAGATTGAGTATGGGCTGGGATCCCCTCACATCTGCAGGGGCCTGTAGCCTTGGCCAGCTTACCACCCTCACTCCCAACATTACATTAATAAAAGACTGGAAGCAAAAGAGTGAATTGCCTCACCAAAAAAAGATCATGTGAAGAATTCAATGGAAATTGCAATAGCTAAATTAACAACTGGAGTAAATAATGTCACGGCAGGCCTTGGGGCGGTGGTGGGGAGGCCGCGACCTACTGGTGAAGCGTCCTGGGGAGGACGTCTCTGAGGTGCTGGCACGTCCTCTAGTGCGCTCCCAGGCAGTGAATGATATCAGCTCTTTTGTGAGCGCTCTGCTTCGGCTGATGCAGGAGACAGTAGATGGGAGCCGTGTTTGGGGTTCCAAGGTGAAGATTTATTCTTCCAGCCTCAAAGGGGTCCAGGGACGAACTGGCTCCCCGAGTGGGAAGGAGCAGGATAGATGTAGGATAGCCAGAGGGGAGGGGTAGAGCAACGACGAATGGTCTGAGGGCTCAGGGACGGTACAAGGGGGGAAGGGCCAATGGGGTACAACTGATTAACATGTTGCAGCAAGGCATGTCGGAAGCAAAACTATGGTTCAGATAACAAGGAGGGAGGACCTAAGGAGTTGCCCTCCAAGGGAGCAAGATAGGCTCTTTTGTTGTGAGGCTTTCTGTCTCCGCAGAGTAAAGGAAAGAGGGTCGCAGTCTCCGTCTTTTTATCCTGGGTAGATGCAGCTAAGGCCCTTGGTGAGCTTACTCACCTGGGGTGCTGGCTTGGTAAGCAGGCCAATGCAACTTCCACTGTCCTCAGTGATCTATTAGTTGATGAAGAAACTACCAGGCACATGACGCTACATAATAAGGCGGTCTCGTGGTTTCATTTTCAGGATTTGCATCTGCCCGGGAAAAAAACTTGCAAAGTCGTGAAGCTCCTCCCATCTTCACAGCTTTCCCAAAGCTGTGACTACGGGCCATGTTAAACTCATGGGGTATTAATTTTAAGACTGAACTGTTCCAAAGCAAAAGTTCTCTTCATCTCTTTTCTCTCTGTTTGTGCTTCATCCTCAGAAAAACCGAGATCCCCTTCTTTCCTCGGGGCAAAAAATTTTCAACACAAGTGCTTTTTGGTCAAAATGATGTATCAAATGGAACATCTCCAACCCCCCACGTCTTTCTCCATGGTTTATAGGAATGTTCAGTACATCAGTTCATCCCTACAATCTTACAAAATGACTTTTCAGCCATCTTCACAGCATCTCCTCATTCTCCTTCCATCTAAAGAAACTTAGACTTAGCTCTTGCTTCACTGACTTCAGAATATCTCCTTATTCCCTTTCACTCCGGGGAGGATTGAAAAGTCTGCAGGTCTTATCTGAGCATTGAAAAAGTTAAGATTTTGCACAGGGAAAAGGAAAAAAAACCCAAGGCTACAATGCTGGAGCTTTACCAAGATCTTGGAAACCCGGCCACACTGGGAAAGGAGTGGGGGAAAGTGGCTGGGATCTCAAATCAGCCTGGGTCTCCCTGGCCACTGTCCATGGCCACCCCTCCTCTCTCCCGGGCCATGCCAGCTCCCCAGACAGGGGGCCCAGCCCGGCCCCCCTGCCAGGCCCACAGGCCTGCAGTGGGACCAGGCCAGGGCCCTGTTACCTGCACTGCTGCCAGAAAAGAAAAGAGAGCTCAGTTCCGGATTACGGTCTTCAAAATGTGTGTTCACGGATTGAACCAACCTTCTCCAGTTGGTTCCTCACGCTGTCAATAACCAAACCAGCCTCCAATTAGATCTATCCGACTCAGAGGAGGCTTTTCTCATAGAGAAAAACCTATGAGTCTGTCCTTCCTCAGGTGAAACTAGCACAGGCAGCCATCAATTATTTACTACTTGCCCATGGACATGGATGCCAAGACTTTGAGGGACTTTGTTGCTTCAACTTGTCATGGCACAGTGAGTCGATACACATGAACATCCAGAAAATGAAGGAACAAATAAATTCAGAGGAGAATCCAGGTGGGGCAAAGAGGATAGGAAAAAGGGGTAGCAATCCCAGGTTTTTCTGAATAATTTAATTTTTTTCCTTTTCTTCTGACTTCAGTGTCTCCAAGATTAGCCAAAACATTGGTAGCAATTTTTGGGTGGAGCTGTTTCTGTTAGTGGCCAAATTACATAATTTAACACTTACCAAGTCCCAAAATGCCACTATTGTAAAATCGGGTGCAGTAGCATTAAAAAAATTTTTGAATGCCCATTTAATTATGTTTTTTGATTCTTGTTTTTGGAATTCCTTTCCCTGGGTCATCAACTTAAAGTGATGTGTCCATATACGTCTCTCTGCTTTAATGACATCTGCAAGCCCATCCTTTCGGAAACTACAAAATTGAATCGTCAAACTATACTGCAAATTATATGATGGGGCAGATGAAAGGTTTCCCCTTCTCCTACCTGCTCTCCAGATCTTCCTGGCGTACTTTGTCTTCCCACCATCACTGCAGGGAACTTCACTGGGGCCCAACACCTCCGCAGTTGTTTGGGCTGCTCTCCCTCAAACACCCAAGCCGTGGGCTTCAACTGTTTGCTAGGCCTGGCTTGGATCTTCACCTGATCCAAAAACTGAGAAGGGAAATTGCCTAGTCAGCTTAAGGGACTTTCGCTGACTCCAAGAGATCGCCTGAATATCAGGGGTCCCTGTTCAGGCACCACCTGTAGCACTCCAGGCCTGGATGGTATGGCCATGTGTTACCTTGGAGTAATTGGCAAAAGTCCGAGGGCAGCGAGTAAGAAGAAACATGGGCATGATTTAGTGACCTGAAAACAAAAGGGACTTTAATAGTCAAAACAATAAACATACAGAAGCCAAACACAGTATGGGGTGAGCTAAAAAGGTGAGGGCTGGGGGGATACAGAATATATATAAGCCAGGTTGAGGGCAGAGTCTGAGGGTGAGGGTCCAATGGGGAACAATAATTAGGAATATTAAAATTAATGCAGCAAACATGAACCAATAACAACAGGGGAACAGAGAACTTGCTAGAAACATTAACATACAAACTCCCAGGGGGCAATGCGGGTGAGTATCTACTCACAATAGATAAGGGGATTTTTCCCATGGCTTTAGGCAAAAGCCTTCCTCTTGCTCAACCCCAACACAGTACCTTGCTCAAGTTACTCCCATGCCTCTGGCTGAGAACAGTAGGCACTGCAGAAATTAAAAAAAAAAAAAGTGGGTACACCGAATTTGATAAAGAGAAACCAAGATTCACCTACATAAAGAGATGATAAGCTGGGCTTTTAAAATGTGCAAAAAGAAAAGAGACAGCAACACAAAAAAAGATGAGGAGAAATTATTAGTCTTAATAAATGCAAGATATCATAACTGCTCTCATGTCCAAAACCCAAATATGTTACAGGCCCAGAAAATATATTTCATGTCCAGTCACTGTAGATGATACATCTATCTGCTAGAGATGGTAGACTAACTGACCATGGCAAATCCAAAGATGTTATGTGAATGACTGATACCGAAGAAACAGAGATGTGATGAGCGGTCAGAGAAGGGAAAGGAGACTGGAAAGTCTGGACAACCAGGGAAGGCACAACTTTGAGAAGTACAGGTAATGGAAGAAAGTGAAAAAAAGGCAGCTGTTGGAACTGGGTAACAACCAGGATATGAAGCATATGAGATATGCCTCTCTTCATTCTGGTCAAACCACTTGGAAGCAAGGTTGGAAGTAAAGAAGAGGAGAATGACGGTTACTGGAAGAGGTGTCCATGTGCAGATCAGTAAAAATGCATCTGGTTCTTGAATCAAGGTAAACAGAGTAAATAATCAAAGTAAATGGTCACTGTCACTGATATTGATTGATATCTGTTTTTTTGACTGAAAATTACACTGCTGATTCATTTTTGTTTAATTTTGAAATCGAGTTCTTCTAGCTTGCCCTGGTTGGGGATATTCTTCAGGCTGTAGATTGAGTTATGCCAATAGCTGAATCACAGGCTTGTAGCAATTCACTAAAGAGGGAAAATCGCTGCACCAACCCCAAAGTAAGCAAAGGGTGTTTCTTTTTCTATCCAGAGGGGAAGTGGTGAGCACATTATTAGATGAATTGCAGTCCACCATTTCTGACATTGAAATCAGCTATATAGTCAGTTGTTCATACAATCAAATAAACCTAGAGTTTCAGCATCAGCCTGACTAGAACACTTCAACTGAATAAGAAACAAATTTAATTAATTATTATATCTACCTATGTATATATAGATATATATATATCCTTCATAATTTCTAAAGGAAAAGTAGGAGTCATTTTGCAAAGGTTCACATGCTAAATTTCAGGCATGTGAATGCTATTGAGTTGGATGATCGTTCTCACACATGAGGTACTTGAAGGGTCTGAATTTGTAGTCAGATTCTACAGCCCATTGGGCCTATTAAAGGACTAGTAACACTGACTTTATTAATCTTTTTGCAGAAATGCACTCTGATTTCCTAAACTTTAAAATAAACAGTCTGTACAGGAACCTCTTACTGTTCTCCCAACTGTGGGGCAATTTGCCAAGAGAACAGCACTATGACCTCTGTGTGTGATTAATATCAACAAGCAGAACAGAATCCAGACAAAGGCAGAGTATAAGCTGGGAGTATAAACTGAGCACTTTTTTACACAACTTTCAGTCTGCCTCAAAGAGGTAAAAGAAACAAAATAATCAAATATTATAAACCAAATTCTTATGAGCAGTGGTGTTGCAACATGCTAAAGTAGCACAAAATCTCCAAAATGCTCTCTGGTGATCTCTCTCTTTGACTCTGTATAGGAACTTTGGGTCTCTAGATACTCTCAACAACATCGTACTTAAATATCCTTGAATAGTTGTGCAATAAAAAAACCTGTCTTTAGAAAACTTGGGAACAAATACAGGGGGGACTTTTCAGCAATTCCTTGAGCTACATAAGTGAGTCAGAGGATCCCAGTTCTCTCTTGACTTGAGACAGCAGGAACATTCTATTTTAGTAGATTCAGGCTACATCTATACTCTGTTTAGGAACTGGTTCTGGCTCTTTATCAATGTGACTGGGAGTAAATTTCGGGATTTGGCAGGGTCCAGTGCTCTGGAACCTCAGAGGAGATGAGGCTACATTGTTATTCACTCCTTGTTATGGCTTGCTGCCAGCTGGGACAGACAGTGTGAGCTGTAGCCCAGTGCTGTCAAGGTGTAAACACTGTAGTGCATCTCTTTGGGATGTTGTGCAGCTAAAGGACTCTGCAAGCAGGCCCCACAGCTTGCTGAGGCCAGGATGTGTGTTTCACAGTGGCCTTGTGGTCACACTGCATCAAACAATGACCAAGGAAGAAATAAGAAGATTTAATTCAAAGATTTAGCTAATTGCATCTCTATTTTGGAAATTAAGTATTTGTTTATGTTACAGGACATTGTAATTTAAGGCTTACCTTCTGTGAATTTACTCTGGGACTGTTTTCCCGTACTTTATCCCAGAGTATAAATCCAGTGTGCTAGTGCTCTTTTTCCAGAAAAGGGGTATATCCTTCTGGCATAGTTTGACTCATTTCACAAAGTACTCTTATTTTGGAATAGGGCTGGACTGTCTTACAGTTTTCCAAGAACAGCTAATTTTTTCAATATCTAATTTGGAGACAACTTTCAAATGTAGGCAGTCTGGTTAGGTATTTCAGAGGTGCAAGGAAAATGATACCTATTCTGAGGAGTGATGCCCTAATTGTTGTGCCAACTTCTACCTGCACTCAGACAATATGAAGCTTGACAACCTCTGGGTATGTTGCAAGTTCCCACACGGGAGCAACCTGAGCTTTCTGGCCATTGAAGGGAATACTGTGACAACACTGATAATCCAATGTCCAGTTATCTTCATTCCACTTTGATTTGCACAAAACAAAACCAAATTAACAACAAAAATACGCAGAAATATCCAAGAAGCATTTTCACTAAGAATACAAGATCAGACTTCATGGATTTTACTGCATATTGCACCATAACCATTGAAGTTCTGTGGACGTGTTTCAAACATCCCAAGACCTTTGTTTCTCCAGGCGTTTGCAACTCTGTGCTCAAATATGGGGTAAATTTATATGCCCGGAAAGTGATTAGAATTAGGATAGGATTCCTGGCCTATAGCTGCATCTCTGAGAGCAGGATATCACATGGTCCAGCTGAAGCACAGCTCTGCATTCTCTCCCATCCCTGACTTCACAATCATCTGTTCAGCAAATCACAAATCAGGCCAATGAATTTAATCTGATGCACAGACTAGAGAGCAGGAAGGAAACTTCTGTGCTGGAATGCTTGGAGACCAGAGATGCATGGAATGTACCGCTGGGGGAGAAGTAAGACAGGAGCTGGCTCAGAATATTAGGCTTAAGGACATCACTCAGGTGGCAGTGCTCCCAGAGACAGTAGGCTCCTTGTGCAAGGACAGCCAGAAATACTGCAAGGCAGAATATTGTTAGCCTGTTCAGTGGGCTAACAGGTGATTCATAAACCTCCTGATGCAAAGTCTTGTCTCCAGTAGGGAGTACTCCGTGCACGTGTGCAGGACTGGTTTGGGAGCAGCTCTGCAAAGGGCACCTGAGATCCTGGTAGACCAGGGAACCTGGATTCAACAGTGTGCCCACACAGTGATAAAGGCTGCATTGAGGCCCAGGACTTGTAGGTCTGAATCTGGAGCAGGGTGTCCAGGTTTAAGCCTGCACTATTTGAAATACAGACCAGAGAGGATCCAGCAAAGGGTCACTAAGACATTTAAGTCTTAGGGTTGCTAAGGAGGAAGCAACCCTAAGAGACTGGCTACCCAGGCACCTTGGCCAGTAATGCCCAGACTGGTACCTGTGAACAGCTGCTCTTCACAGACACGGTAATGCTGGAGCAGGAGTGAGCTAGTGCAGGAGATACCTAATCTCACTGGTTCTTAAATATTCCCCTTATCCAAACCCATCATGTTTTGTTGTTTGCTAGGTCTCTGCTCTATGCCTACTACCTTCATTCTTGATTGCAGTTTCATCCTCTGAAGACAACTGAGGGTAGCCTTTGTTCAGACATCCTCTGAAGTTTAAGTGCAGGCTCTAGCTATATCACCTTCTGTAACTGAACAAATAATGTTATTTCTCTACTCATGTATTTGAGGGAAGTAATTTATCCAGAATCACTAGTGCTAGAGTGGCATGAAAAACAGACTAAATCACAGACATAAATCACTTTGCAATAATGCCAGCAATTATTTCCAATACGTCTTCCTGACAGCGACTCCATCTATTCTTTTTATCTGCGATATTCATGCTACCATACAAAGTGATATTGACAATACCCACCAGATTAAGAGGCAGTATATTCCCCATCTATAAGCCTTTGAAAAGCATTTTGATTTTTCCACAGGTTTTTCTGTAACTGCACCTGCTTCCTGCATCTTGATCAGGGAATGCAATTGATTACTTGGAGCAATTTTGGCAAAGAGTGTAGGGACAGTGTCTGGATAGCATCAGTGCTGATGCAGATCAGCAGTGCCATACTACAGGACACACAGAAAGGCAAAGCTTCTCTCTGAAGCTGCGGCTAGAAGGGTCCTAACACTCCTGCTTAGATCCAGGGCTGCTGCATCATCATAACCTGCAAGACATCTCACCAGTGACAGTGTACTGCCTCTGTCCTGAGAGCTTGACAGGTGCCCCAAGGCACTGCTCTGGAGCTGGCAGCAGGCATTTTTGTGATTCAAAGTTTCAAATACTTGAAAATTAGCATCCCCATAGACACTTTCTTTTTTGGAAACCTGCTCAGGTGAAGCCTCAGTAACTGAGTATCGGGGTCGAGGGTGGTCCCTGATAATCCTTTTTAGGGTTCTTCAGATATTCAGGATACAAGTGGCAGAATAAAAGAAGAGCAGTGCGACGACCACAGCTTGGTAACATAAAACACTTTAATAACAATGAAAGTAAAAGTGGGACAAGGTCCAAAAATCCGAATACAACAACCAAGGGGGTTAGGTTTCTTTAGGACCTGATGGTTGAAGACCAGGAATAAGGGAGGTCCAGGGTTAAAATATGGGGTAGGAGAGGAGGTGGGGTTGAAGCAAGGTCCAATAGGCACAGGAGAAAGTGGTGCAGAGGTGGGACAAAGGGAAGTAGGGTCCAATGGGGTAGATGGGGTGGAACAATACACCAACTAAGGGCCAATGGGAACATAAAGAGGGGAGAACATTCTGGATGTGGGAGTGGTGATAATTGACTAGCAAATTAGGTATTAACATAGACAATCCCATAACTCTTTGGGAACTTTTCTTCGGGGGTCACCACAACTTAAACAAAAGCTTCCCACGGTCTAGGGTTGGGATACAACTCTTCTTCATTAATGGTTGCCTGACCTGGGATATTGGTCAGGCTAACTCCCACAACTGAGTTTTCTTATAAATCACATCTATTATCATTTTAATTGCTTATTTTGTGACCACTCTTTAGATAAACCTCCTGCCTCAGTGGGCAGGAAAGCAATTTTTTTTCCTAGTGCTGTTGGAATTCTTCATCCCTAGGAAAGCAAGATTCCTGAGATCCAGATCCTGGTTTGATTTTTCACAAACACATCACAGCTGCATCTACTCTGATAAATAGAAAACCAATTAGGTTTTTTAAAAATTGATTTTCTTTTTACAGTAAAAAGTTTTAAGATACACTTAAGTCATGTTCTAATATCCCATACCCAACAATTTTTGAATTTCTAACAATGACATTCCCAAGCTTAAGTGATTTCTATGCTTCCAACTTCAGCAGACTCAGGAATTTAGATAGTAGGAAATGTCAAATCTAAAAGGCAACTATTTGCTGTATGTATGCTCAACAAGCTGGTTGCCTCTTCCACAGCACATCTCTGTGCACCTCAGCTGCTCCTCTGGACAGTGTACATGCTCATCTTCCTTGCCTGCGCTGATCCACCATGGCATTTAATCATGGAGCTCTGTGGCTGCATGGACTTCTCATTCCCACTGTTTGTTTTCTAGACTGCACCCTTAAAACTTTTAATTCTGAAAGGTACCCTAGCTTTAAGTTAATCTAGCTGATGTTCTTTAAGAAAAGTTACGTACTCTACTTTATCCTAACCTTTCGAAATGATAGTAAGTTGTCTTAATTAAACTGGTAACATACAATAACCTTGTTTATTAATGGCTACTGATGACAATAGTAATTTGTTATGGCAGTGTGACTGCAGTGTGTGAGCACAGGTGCACACATGTAGGGGGCTTAACATACATAAGAAGACTCTAAGTATCATTCTTTTAAAAATTATTTATTCTTTATGAAGAAAGTAGAAAGAGGATCTTCCATAACTCCCCCATATTTGTAGTAGCTAACACAGAATCAGATTTCTGCATTCAATCCCCTACATATATACCACTATGAAATTAATGTGATTAGGACAAAAATCACATACATCCAGTCACAAAGCATGGAATATTACCGCAAACACTCATAAATCCATTGTGTCTGCTCTATTTTAAAGGGCAAAACACACATTCACTATTGGAAAAAAAAAAAGATAACCCACAGAATTTTCATTGTATATATACTCCTTTGGATTTTCCCTTCGAACACATAAAAAATACCTAGAATGATGAATTAACTGCACATAAAGATGAAAAAAAGAGAGATACTTTCTAGTTCATAAAAAATCCCAAACATCTTCTTCAATGGAATGTTTCTGACATGGCTGTGTTGATCATAACTCATATCCCAGACTGAGGGCAGTAGAAGACTACGACTATCCCCAAAGACATCAATATGGAAAACACAATTACAGCTTTAAAATGTTGCTTTGGTTTTCATAAAACTACTTGCAACTGTGTAGAAAATTTCAAGACAGGTATAATTCACATCTGCAAATGGCCACAATTATTTGGAAAACTTGATAGTCTGTCTGTGCAATAAAGTCCTGAATGATCCTATTTAACATTTGTGGTGTCAGAAGCGTATCCAGTCCAAGCTAATGATTTCAGTGCAACAAAAAGCAAAAGATGCTGAAGTCTGTCATGGTTGCTTAGTAAGTAAGATCACAACAAAGAAACAACAATTCATGTGCAGTAGTGTTTGTTTGCTTCTAAGAAATTTGGTCTGGGCTGAAAATCCCCCCCACTCTTTTTTATCTAGGCATTTTTTCTAGAAAAATACAGGGGAACTCACTTTTCTAAACCAAGAAAAACTGTCTTTCTGTCAACCTCCTACTGTACAACCTACAGTATGTTTTCCTTGATCAGGAAGTGTTGCTGTAAAGGTCTCCCCTGCAAATATTTAGTAAATGTGTAATAGGGCTCTGCTGATTAACTAATATATTGTTACATATATATTTACAGAAGATGTTAGACCATCAGATATATTGGAAAATATTGTACTCTAAATACTTCTGGTTAAAAGGAGAGAAAAACAACAAAACAAAACACACAGATTGTCCCTCCAAATCCCTTCTTCATTACAGCTGGAATCCAGGCAATCCTACTTGTACTTCTAATTCAGAACTATAGTTGGAAAAATGTTAAGGATTTAAGTATGTGCAGTGAAATATATGCAGGTTTGCCTTTTAGTTTTCCCTTCTGACAGTACTCTGGCAGGAAGGACAAAATTCTTACTTCAACTGAAATGCAAAACACCAAAGGCTTTATACAGTGCAACAACGCCTAATTCTATTACTGAGCACTTTTACAATTTGCTTCTTCCAAGAGCCACTCAATTCCATTTAGCAATCCATCTAAAGTTGCAGCTACAGTGTCCTGCACCTGTGAAAACAACATTAAAAAAAGTTAATGTATTAGAGATAACAGCTAACAGGATCTAACAGTATTTTAATATCACTCTGTGTCTATCTGTAAAGTCAGAAACACTGATACCAAATCTAAATTTTTATCACTAGTGTAAAGGTCCCTTAGACAAAAACAGTTTTATAAGATTAAGAAAACAAACAAAAATATTGTGTCTCAATAAAAATATTAAAAAGAAACAAAAAATTGTGACTCAGGAAATTTAGATTTAAATGAACTGAAGCTTCCTTACTCCCTTCGAGATCATCATTTGTCCTTCCTAACATTCTGGCTCCATCTGAAGTCTCCTGAGTGCTTTTGGGCAAGTCACTTAGCTCCTTGTGTTCAGACAGGCTAATGATTCATCTTAGAGGACCAGAGAAATTAAATCCTTCACTTAAATGGAAAGTTCATGTTCTAGTATTAAAAGCTGCATACTTGCTTAGGTAGGTATAGTTAAGGAACCTGAGAGCCTAAATTAAATTTAAACCACAGAGAAACAGAAAATAAAGGTTTAAGAGCAAGTACCATCCAGGGCTGATGCAGCAGATTTAGTTGCAACTGATGTGCCACATAAACACATGGAATTCTTCTCACACCAGCATGAGACACGCAGGACAAAACCAGCAGAGGTCTGTTCGGAGGCCCGAGGGCTGGATCAATCATTGCTAAAATACGAGCCAGCTCCTCCTGACGATCATGCTCTAAGAAACATTATTTTAATGTATGAGTCTTAAGTATATACAAATAGAAGATGGTTTTGGTTTGTTGTTTTTTTTTTTTTAATTTCAGAGATGATGAGACAGATGGCTGGAAGGGTCAAATGATCTTGTTTGCTTTATCACAAGACTTACTTGTCTGCCCTTATGTTACACAGATATTGATGACATTTAGCTCTTTAGTTATTTAAATATGTCCATAGATTCTACAGGCAGCCTATTTCAGTCCTAACATCAGTGTTTTCTGAGTATATCAGACATCAAAATTAAAACAAGCTATTCAGAAATACTCATATGCTGCACAGTCAGCAGCTCTTCCCTACTGAATGCACTTTTCTCTTAGTGTATGCCTACAAAGTTTTTTGCCTGTCTCTTTTCTGAGCTAGCCCTTTTCCTCCATTCAAAGCTGATGAATGTAAAGACTATGACCATAATTGTTATTTGGATTATCATCTTTCAGGACTAAACTGATTTAGACTAACTGTGTTTTTTACTGTTTTCCTGGTGAAGGTTATTTCCAGGCTATTACAGCACAAACAATGAATTTTCAAGTTTCTCCTATGCATACCCAGGGTTTCTGTTTGTTTTTTTTGTTGTGTGTTTTAATCCAGATAATTTCCCACATGTAATTTTGATAGCTACCGTATCAGTATGTGCCATAAACAAAACAAAGGGTCATAACCCCTAACAGGTTGATGAGAGAGCATCTAGGATAGGAGACCTCTTCAACAGGACAAGCCATGAATAGCAGATTTTGAAAGGATCAGAAATGGATTTTGATGTATTGCATATTCTTTGTAATCTAACACTCTAGTTATTCAGAAAATATAAAGAGAAACCCCGTACCTCTCTGAGCTTCTGCATTAGCAACATAAATGAATCCATCAACTACTTCGCACACCTTCTTCACTTGAGCTATTACACTGTACTGTGTGGCTTGCTGATTTCCTACTGTGCTGTTCTCTTGGTAAAACATCTTATTCACAGCAACAGCTTGCTCCTCCCTTGCTCTCCTCCTTTCCACACTGAAAGATATTTCAGTAGTCAAGTTAACTGAGAACGCCAAAACTGAATCTTGAAAGTCTAAGCAGCGCAGGAAAGGGACAGGAAAATGCGCTGAGCTAGAAAAGAAGTTTCATTTCTCCCTGTCCCCTCCTGCCCTCCTTTCCTTCTGAATGCGCATACAGAGATGGTTCTGCAAGATGCTTATGAAAATACACGCCAGGATGAGTTTATAGAGTGTTTCAAAAGTGACTCAACCAAGATATGAAGAGGGATAGAAGCACCTGTAATGTACCTGTCATACACCTTTGGTATATATACTGTTCGGAAAAGTTTTGTTATTTCCATGTGAAAACTTAGTGGTTGAAAAAAGAAAGGAAAAGCAAAGGCATGCATTGAAACTTCAATTTATAAGGGATATCCATGCATGAAAAAATACACATGAAAGTCACATGACAAGAGTATGAAGAAGAGTCTGAAATAAATGAGAAACTGTACTTTTTATTAGGTGGAGAACAGATCTTATCTTACCTCGTAGTGGAATACAGTGTCACAATATTGAATTTCTGATTGTTGTTAAACTGAAAACTGACTCCTGATCCAATTCCTACAGGGAAAAAATTAATCTATGAGATTACAGCTATTTGGCTACTGAATACAATTAAGTGTGAGTTCAAAAATTCCAGTGTTGCCACAAAATGAATATATTCAAACCTAGATATTGCTGTTAGGGATAACAGATTAACTATTTTACAATTAAACTTTATACATGGTCCAATGGACCAGACTTTTAATTTAATGAAAAATCACGTCAATGGTATTAAAACCATTTCTGTATTTCTGATTACTAGACTTGAACGTAGAAATCTAAATCAGAAAGGAGCCAGACTTGTGTTTATTAGCTGAAACTGGCATAGAAAAGGCTCCAGTCTGCTTATGACAAGCTGCATTGAAAAAAAACATATGGGAGATATAAAAAAACTCACTAAAAATCATTGTCATGCTTCCTAGAAATACAATTTAATTATTCACGTTCTGCTGTGCTGAAAAAAACATTAGTTAAAAAGTAACACATTTTTGTCTCTGGCTTGGACTGAAGTCAAATTAGACTTTCAAAGCTCCTCTTTTAAACATAAAAAAAAATCCCTCACCTGTTCCTGTAACTCTTCTAAGTAAAATTTACATCATTTGGTATCAGCATACTGAATCATATAAGGATCAGCCTTGAGTTTCTGTGTAAAACCACAAATGTGTTTTTTAACCACTTACTGCAAGCAGTACTGAAAGAAAGGCCTGTCTGCATTTATCAATTACAACAGCAGCAGTAACATGGAATTTTGGATGAAAATAGAAGTACAAGGAGCAAAATGATTCTTCTGACAATATCAGAATTTAATCGTAAATTCACTGAAGCTATTAGTTTGTCCCAAATGTTCAATGTATTTATTCTCCTGAACAAATCAGAGAGAAAATGGTTTACCATGATTCTACAGAGTTTTAAGGACACAAAAAAATTAATTCATTTCCTTAATTTCTTCCTTGGAGTTTTTTATGTGTTACATCTATTTACAAAATAAGAAGGCCAAAAGCCAGAACCATCATTACCATGAATTTGTCTATGAGGTAGGCCAGCTACCAGCAGAATTTCAGGACATGTCATCATCTTTTGCACTAGAGAGTTGTCCAGCTCTTCCAAACCTGGCCCAAACATAGCAAAGCGAGGTTCTGCCTGAGTGACCAGTGATTGCAAAAAGGAAGTCACAGCCCCATACCGGGGACGGCTCGATTTCAAACTTCTTCTACCCTGAGGAGAGCTCCTTTTATATCTGTGTAAAATAGATGCAACTAGAAATTAAACACAAAATACAAAAGAGGTATTAATCAAACAAATTAACTTAGGTCCTGCACTTCTTATGCTTAGCTACTGCTACAACTCAAACCGTAGGTCAAAAATTACAAAGTTCCAGCCTGATGGTTTCAAGCACCAGTACAAAGCAGGCAAAAGCATCAGTTCTTCTGAAGTCCACATACTGACTTTTTGGACTTCAGTACATTTCTATCTACAGATTTTTCAGTTTATTTAAAATAAAAATAAAAATAAAAATCATGAATCCCCCATCCTCACTGAATACATAATACAGACAAAATAACATCACAGCAGAAGAGTCACATTAAAAATAAAAGATGAGCCTTGTGAATTCATTCTAAACCTTAATTAGACCACTTTTGTGTTTATAACAAGTAATCAGCTGAAAAGAACCATTTTCTCTGTAGGCACGGAGTATGCAAGCTGTGGAAGGAGACAAGTGTTGTCTGCAAACTTATATGCTCGTTTGGTGCGGATGCTAGAAGGCATGGAAAGACTGGTAATTGAGAAGAAAAACAGTCAGACAGCCATACTAGAGCAGCAGCTTCAGTCTGCTTCTGAAGTCATGGTAGGCTGCTGCTGGACAAACCTCCTCAAGGAAAGATCAAATTGGGCTCCTTTATACCCACACTGAAATGTTTCAGTTGAGATTAGCAAAACTGCCAAGTGCACACAGACACAATGGAAATCAGTGACAAGTGGTTTCAAGTATGTGATTCAGACCTAAACGGATTTAAATCCAATTTCAAAATCAGTATACATTTTGCAGGTCAAATTCTGGGTGTGCTGTTCCCATCTGTTAAGAGGGGATGAAGGGTATAGAGATTGCAGAAGTTAGTGCATTTACCACAAAACAATGCGTTAAGAACCACCTTTAGAAAATGTAACTGCAAATAAATCAAAAATCCCAAACAAATCCACAGACCACTATTGCAAACTAAGGGAACTGAATGAAGTTTAGAAAAGAAATCACCACAAAATAACCTACGTGTTTTAAGGGTTCTTCTCAGTCATCCAAACATATTTATTTTGTTGCTATGCTTTTCAACTATACTAGCTGAAACCACTTTTGTCTTACAGCCTTTGACAATCACAGCTAAAACAATAAAACTTGTTATTTTGTGCCCACTTTGTGCAGTTTTTTATTATTATATTCATCTTATTCCAAGTAAGATGAAAAAAGTGAAGAGCAATTTCACTTGCTGTAGTTTGAAGACTTCTTGGAACTTTTATGAACTTGCTGTGGTACTGAAAGCAAAGAACACTTCTTTATCAAGATCAACAGTATGCAGTATTTCTGTGCCACAGCAGACACACAGTTTACAAATGGCTTTATTTTTTTAATAGCATTAGCGTTGTCTTTTTTACAATGTTTTACATTCTTGTCGAGTTCCAAACAGAAAGAGCTGACCAGACCATGGAACAACAGGAAATTGTATTTCTAAAATAAACAATGGATTTGAGACACATCAAAATTTAAACAGCAGCTTACAGCAGAGCTTTGGTTCTGTAAATATGAAATATGCCTGTGTGCTGAATACTACTGCTGTAGGCACACTTGAAGTCATGTTAAGAGAATATGGAGATACTTACACTGCCATGTAATCATACAGTGCATTGTCGCTGACCTCTGAAAAGGCTTTATTAAAAATCTCCTCATCTGGAAGTGATTTCCAATCAACAGATGTCCAAGAGGGGAGATCCCGCAGGAGAAAATACCTCCACAACAACGGGTCTTGCACAGCTGCCCTCCAGTAACAACTCGTGCTTCCTAAGCGGCACAAATCTTGGGGCGAGAGGAAGGACATGATTCTCAGCTGCACGTCGATCTGAAAACCATTGAGATCAGTGCTTCAGCGACTCACGGATTCAGCAGTGCAGAAGGACGGGTGGGACACAGCGCTTTGCCCCCCCCCATCCCCGCCCCGCCCTGT